>JAQGCB010002251.1:0-12011 GCA_034698835.1 Protaphorura tricampata | reverse complement strand
TCTTCCTTCATAAACTTTCTCCGCTTTCCCGTACTGTTTACTATGTACTTCCTTTCTCCGATTTCTCCCTCAGGGTGCGTTCAAACGAAATGGATTGCGTGGGTGGGTCTTATCCCCACACTCTATTTATTGTCATACTCTTACTTGTGTATCTTCATTCATACTTTTCTTCAATCTTCAATACTATACGTATACCTCACCAAAACCTAATTGTTTCTATGGAAAACACGTATGCTTAACTACTTCCGTTCCATTAAAAAGTTTAGCATTTACAAGGGAGCCATTTTTAATGTAAAATATAAATTGTGTTGAAACGTGCAGGATTATTTCTTGTCTGAATAGCACTTTTGACTTGAAAAGTGACTTCCTTGTTAACTAGTCTTAAAGTAATAGACCAATATTGTAAACAACTTGTGAGACGAGTGAAGTTTTGTAATCAACCTCATCACTCATTCATGACGCGCGTCATCATCATCATAATCCTAGGAAGGACTTTGAAGCCTCATCTGTTCATAAGAAATTAATATTATCCACACATGCTTCTTGTAATCCTGTGTTGAAGATCTAACGATACGAATGTTCTGTGACGCGTACTCGCACCCAAACAGTTTCCAATCCGTAATAAGAATATTTTGAAATTTATAAATATTTAGGTTCCATACTCAGAATTAATTATTACAATTACGATTCTAATTAAGTAAGGTCATTTTTGTTTACTTTATAAATTATGTGTACATTTATTAATAGACACTCAACAGAATGCTTGGAACCATTTTTACAGGAGAAAGTGGTAGTCAATTAGCCGTGTGGTCTCGAGCTAAAAAAGACTCCTCTTTAAAACATCGGCTTAATATTCCCTGTTTGATCTGGCGAATCCCTAATATGCGTTATCAGAATTGGAATCCCAGATGAGCCTGTTTTTATCTAATATTAATCAAAGTTCCGATTACTCAAATGTCAATTATTATTATGTTTGCCCAAAACTTCAGAAATTATTGCATGGTTTCATTTTCATACAGCTAGACATTTTGACATTTGATATGGAGAACGCATTTGTGTAACATATTATTTTATAGGACATGCTTCTATCTTCTATCTCTTCTATCTACTTATTTATCTTCTAATATAAATGAAGTGTTATTACTCTGACAAAGGAAATTCTGTGTACAGTAGGTGTGGTTATTCCTCCGTCGCGTCATTGCCAAAGTCTATTAGAAATTGGAGTGACGATATAAATTAAGGAGAAAGCGCATGGCTTCCTTTCATTTCCTTTCGCAGGTCCTTGCTCTCATTTGATGTGAGTCGACATTGACCTTGGCATAAAAAAATTCGGAACTTTTCTACACAAAGCCCGGAGACGTACGTAGTATTGCCATGAATATTAATTTTGTCTAGAGCATGGAATGGCATGAAAGGATGATTGACTCATTTGGTGAAAAGTTATCAGAACAATACTTATATTCAAACCTCACTTTTCATTATGAAGGAAAATCATAAAAGAGACATTCGTGCGCCATGCGATGGTTAAATTATAGGAACTTCAAAGTTTTCCGTTTCCTTCAGTCTGTCATTCTAGACAATTCATGGTTGGAGAAAAGTGTCTGGGTTACCGATACAACGAGATGGGAGACGTCTGCTCACTTTTTATTATTCGAAAGCAACTTGAGGCCGCATAATCATCCCAATTAGTGAGCCCAACCATTGTTTCGAAAACCGGCAAACTTTTCCATTGAATAACAAGTCTAGAGTCTAGACCTCTGCTCTACAAGGTTTTCCTACACATTATTAAAATTCCGAGAAAAGATTTCCCTCAAACTTCAATCCAATTCAATTTCGTTTTTTAAAACTATTGTTCCGATCTAATGTCATCTAATTATCAATCAGACTGGAAAATAAAGTTTGCTAATTGTCTGCTTCAGTAATCAGTAGCCAGTTAACAAATTTCATATGAAAAGGGAAACATTTTTTCTGTAAGACTCAATTCAACAATAAACTATATGCATAATTCATGATTTAATGTTGTTAGAAAATATTTCGGTTCATCGCATGAAAAGTGTGACCTGAGATTTATACTAACTGTCGTTTCCTTATGAGATGATTGAATTATGCGTACCATGAAGATTTCGATTCAACCCAGTCAAAAGATTTTTCCATGTAGGGACTGAGATGAAATCTCATCCGTAAGTCTCCAGAAAATTCAGAGAAAACTAACTACGCATTATATTTCCCAGAACAATACAAGGATTGGAGTTGAAGTAACAACGAATACAATTAAGGTCAAACTCATTAGGTAATTAAAAGAAAGAAATGCCAGAACTAGAAACTTTGAGATCCAGACCCATACGTTCGAGGCGTGGCATTTCTACAATGCGCGAGGAAAGACTCGAACCACTCGAGTGCAAAAACTTATATTATGTAAGTATTGGGAAATAAAAGATGTAGAACGCAGAATTTGTCAAATTTTCTAGTTAGCTCCGCTCCACACACTCCGCAATAGTTCCAAGAAGAAGCCCACCAAAATTTCAGAACCTTGGTTTCGTTACTGTATTGTGAAAATGAAAGGTTTCTCTCTAATTATAAAGTAAGTTAGTTACAATAATTGGATGGTCTTTGGTTGCTTTCTACAAAATATGTCCATGAATCTTTTAATTGAAATAATAATTGCCAATTGAATGGATAATGAGTGGTTTTAGTTCAAAGGAATACTTAGACCAATTTCACAAGAAAGTTAATTTTGTTATTAGTTTAATGATTTTATGTGCTGAAGAGTAAACTGAATGAAAAATTAATTCAATTAATTCATGATACTTATACCTGTTTGGATATAATCCTATGAAGAAGCCGAACCAAATCCTTAGATTTCTAAGCTTCGACCCGAGAGAAACTACAAGAATAATTAGCATATATTTTCAAGTTTATTAATTAAAATATTCTATTAATCCGACTCTAATTGATTTTGGTAATAGATGCCTTTGAAATCTAGCTGTTTTCTCGAAACAGATGAAGGTGTATTGAGTTGGAACCATGTCTAACCGTGCCTTACGGAAATGTTCATACATATTAAATTCCTTCAAAAAATTGATGGTACTCTTATGGGTACATCTTCGTTTAGAATGGTTCCCGACACATCGAGCTGTTCTCAACGCTTCCGGAAAAGGAATTTGAACCAACAAATTAGACATAATTGGCTGAAGTAAACTCAAGATTAATTTCAGTGATTATCTTCTCAGGTGGCTCAGGTTTCTGAATCACATGCATTGTGCATGCTACGGTGCTGCGCAAACGATGCAGGTGGGAACAAGTAGTGATTAGTAATAAGTGATGCAAAATCTTCAAGTCCAAGTTCATTGAAATTCTAAACTTTGAAAGTTTGCTTTTGTGAAGTTCTAAACACTTTCTCTCTGTAGAGAAAGTATTTTCATTTAATCACCATATGCACACACGACTAGCAGCATTATCTTCGGTAAAGTATAAAATCATCAAAGACATTCCAAAACTTTAGTGTTCCATGCCGGAAACATGTGATGCGAGATCTAGGATAAGAGTACTTGTGGGGGTTGTGGCAGTTTGAGCGTCCATGACCTGTGGTGATTTTAATAAGTTCGGGTTTCAACTCAGATGACTGTTTAAAAACATTTTTCACTTCACTAGATTTTCATATTTTCGTTTTGCCTGGCCAAATCACGAGATAATCTTCGCTCTGCAAAAATTACGCGATGAACCTAACCAAACGGGTTCCGAGCCAGTAGAAACCGTGAGAACCGTACTGTCAGGTCTATCATTTATCCCACGTCATCTCCCCAAATAATAAACATATGAGGCTTATGAAGTGGAAAACATATTTTCCTTGTTTCTGTTAAGTAACATCAACCAAAGTGAATCAAAACATTGGAGCCTGTTCTTGAGATACATTGATTCCTTTTCTTACGTGGTTTTCAAATAAAAATAGTAGTAGTAGTAGATAAAAGTCTAGCTCCAGGCTCGACATGACGGTTCAGCTTTCAAAAGATTGGATGTTTCACAAATCAAACCTCCGGTGTGATTCCGGGGTCAAAAATCCCGAAGTCAAGGTAAAAATGTGAACAGACACGGCTGACGCCTCACTTCCTTTATTACAAAGGTTAGAGTTCATACGGTTGTTGTTAAAGGGAAGATGCCGTTTTCGTTTTCAGAGGATACCGTTTGTACTAGCCAACAAGGAAACCACTTTTGACGTAAAGACAGGTGAAATTAAAAATCAGGTCTGGAAGTTGTATCATGGAGCAGTTTGAGTTTTAAGTTTGATTGCTTTGGTTCACAGGTAGGAATTTTTGAAGGAACCACAAGGAGGTGTCCGGGAAAGTTAATGGCAATATAATCCTGAATATTTTAGAATGATCCGAATTTTACACATGAAGAAGCTCCTTTGTGAGTCCTATGAGCTCTCGTAATGAGAAAATACTTTTTTGTTAGGTGTAGTGTTCACACTCGTATTTATTTTCGTTAGGAAAAGCGCTGAACTAATTTCTGAATTAAGACTGAGTGTGTAGATAGTAGATAGTTTAAGTGAATTAGGAGCTGAAATCAATTATTAAATCCTCTCGTCGTACGTATACGTACGTACGTCCTCTAAAATATCACGCAGACAGAACATGCATGCATATACAGACTTTTCTTGTTATTGTTTCATCTCCTCTAAGAAATAATATAGTACGGAATGATGTGTTCACTCATGTTGAATAAGTCTTTCATAGGATTTGTCCAATTCACTCCACCAAAATAAAAAATCGATTAGTCCAAGTCTAGAGACGTTATGGTGAGTTACATTCATAGTATAGTTTGATAAAGTGTGTGTATGTAACGATTTTTAGAGTCTACTTGACTGTGCATGCCTCAAAGCTTTTCTAAATTGATTGCAAGTTGAATCAATTTTAATACACATAGTATAGAGTTTACACAGGTGCGAAAGTTATAAGTAGATTTTTGGACGACCTACAGAATTTGACACTGAAATTTTCAAGTCCTTTTCTTTTACTGGTCATTAGAAACTCAATCATGGAAGAAAGCATTAGAAATGAGAGCGATTCAACAGAAACTCCTTGGTAGATGTAGTCGTAGCTCTATTAATAGACAATTCAGAACGGGTAATTAAATCAGAAGCGCAAAATCGATTTGTTCCAACCGAGAGAAATAAATTCCGTCGTAAAAAATTTGGGTTAGCTTCCCTTACATTTTCGACTCTTGTCGAGATTACTTGTATTGATTATTTTTGTGAAAGTTCACCAATAAATTAACATTGGATTTGGAACTGGGTTGAGACCTAATTACAAGATTCATTTGGCAAGTGCAAAGTTGCAGTCTTTTAGAATTCATTTATTCTAAGAAAATTTCTACTGGGGTGTTTGTTGGCTACAACAGGGATAAAAAAATTTCACATTTAATGTGAAAAATTGGCTAGACGTTAAATATCAGAGCAAATGTAGCCTAAGCCGACAAATTATTTTCTGCCCTTTGTTTTCTTTTTTTTGGGCCATGCCTATACTATCAGTCTAACACAGAATGTCGGCAATCTTACTAGAAATGCCGGACAGTCCTATATAAGCAATTCTATATAAATTAATGTCTACATAAATAGACAACAATTATCTCATGTTAACTGGGAATATATATAGTTTTGGAAACCGAGGAATTAGAAATTATCGGCATGCATAGGAATTCAATGCAATTTCTGGGAAGAAAATTTATAATGAGCAGGAAAATGTCTAACCACGTCTTGAAGACAGGATCCGACTGGATGGAATGGAATATGCAAAAATGGTAATGTTCTTAAATGATTATTGTTATCGCCTGAATATTTTATTCGACGACATGAATTTGAGAATTCCTAATCGAGTTCTGGGGAAAGCGGATTTGGCGAAACTACATTTTGTTCCCTTGCATCGACTGACTCCTACATCCCACGTACCAAAAAGTCAAGAGGAAATGAAAAATTGAGAGAAAGAACTTAAAAGAAGTTCATGTGAGGTCGTGGTTCGGATTCGGAGCTGGAAAGTGACAATTCAGAGGTTGTCATCCTAATAGTTCGAAGCTTACAGCTTAATGAGACAACTTGGGAATCCTCACCGACCATTGACTTTAGGCACTTCCAAGAGATTTGTTTCGACTTTTTCCAATTTTTCTCTACAAATCTCTCCTTTCCTTTGTTTCTATACAACTTCATTAGAATCCGAAAGGCCAGTGGGTTCAGATCCAAGTCCTTATTAAATAGCATGGCTTTGCAAAAACTCAATGTAGGATTTAAGGCTTACTGTAAATTCTTTTTTGAACAATTTAATGGTAAGTTTGAACGAAGGAGGAATTTTATTCACCTACTGTATTCCCACATGCCCAATTACATTGAAATCGTCCCTTGTCGCTATTTTAAGCTACGTCTTCAATTATAGCACTATTAATTCTATACGGGTCGGATTGTAATCGCTAATTTCATATTTATACACAGCCAGTAAGGACTCGAGAGTTATGCAAGGTGAGCCCCTGTGGCACTAATAATTTATTCTTTGCCTGGTTGTTCGGTTTCACTCCAATTTTACCAGACTTGTTCGTATAAATAATATCAGGCGTTCCGTAAACTTAATACAATCAGAACTTCCAACAAACGTGCATTTTCAAACAAACAGGACAATTAAAAAAACGAGAATACGAGTCAATTCCTTCATAACCACCCGTGCTTATTCCTTCTGTTCAATAAAACTGTAACGCAGTGAATTCACGCAGTATCTTTCAATTCAAAATGCCATTCACATTCGGCACGAATCTCTATTTCTCCATTATTCTCATGAATGATTTCTTTTCAACCACATCAGGCACTATGCTGATTCAATAAACTCAACAATGCGCGAACTATCAAGTATGATTCAACCTCATCATCAAAACAAGATTCACCAGTTTCTTGATGTCAGCAATCAAATTCAATCGTGCATGGTGTTACGCGGCAGTGAACTACAAATATTATTCACATGTTAGTAAATGGAATAATTTTACAGTACAACCAAGCAGGTATGGTATTGTCGAGGAAATCGGACATTTGTCAAAATAATGGATTCCTCGGTTTCTCGTCGCCTTTCACCTCAGCCATACATTTTATTTGACAAGGAGTGAAAGCAAAGTGAAAGCAGAGGACAGATTATTATATGCACACAAAAAACATGCGAGTGTTTACTGGGTGTCCCAAAACTACAGTTATTCATTTCTCGGAGTCCAGTATACTAAGCATTGCAACTCTCGGTTCACATATAGAGTGGAAACTTTTCACGTTGTGCCGTCGTGCGCTCAAGCATGACATATGTCATGTGACATGTCACAGACTATACGTCAAATGGAACTAAAAGTCAACGGCTATAGGATTTTGCCAAAACTGTGGAAACATGTAGAAAGTGGATGATGGAAAGTTTGGTCGTGGCTAAAGATTTTCTGCCCCTTCTAAGAAATGAGAGAAGGTTTGCATTAGCTTTGAAAAGTGACGTCAAGCCAAACCTTCAGTGGTCAAAAATTTGAACAAATAACGTACAATTTTTTCGAAGTCGAAGTTTTAGTACATTGACGTCTGTATTTACGTATCACCTGTGACATATTAGCCATGCAAATGCTTGAAATGTTGTCAATTCAACATTAAGAGCTATAGTAAAGACATTTTCTACGAAACTAGAGACATTTGTTCTTTGAGATTGCCACAGAGAGAAGATTGAAAGACTCTTCCTTCTTCTCAATTTCTACTCATGCAGTCAGAAGTTGTACGAAACATCAGGGAATAAAATCTGGAGGACATAGATGTACAAATCGTGGAGTGAAAGGAAATATGAAGAAGTGCCCTTGTTTCGGGTTTCCACAAAATGCTTTCTCTCTCCTGCCTGCTTGCTTGCTTTGTTTCTTTGAACTCAATCTTCCTCCTTCAATTCAACTTATGAATCTCATGTGCATAAAAGTGTACATTTAGAAAGTTAGAAACTCAATAGACTACATAAAAATGATACTGCTTGGAGCATGAATCATCATCTGTTCCTTTCCCTTGAAAGGGAACTATTTTGTACAAAAAATCCAACCACAACATATTTTGCAAAGCCACCGGTAAGTTAAGCTTTTAACTGAATCAAGTTTTTACATGAAAACTGGTTTCCTTGTCAAGTTCCATTCGTCTCTTCTACTTAAAACAGTCAAAGAGATCAATAACGATAACTTGAGTAAATAACCTTGCAATTTCTGATTCTTTTGTGAAGTAGCTAGTTCTTGGAATGAAAGAGAATTGGTTGGGTGAGGGATCCTGAAACCTGAAACCAATTCAACTTTACACAATTTTTGCGTTAGTCAAACAGAATGACGGTGAAAGTAAATGTTGTAAAAATGTTATTAATGGGGCCAAGGTTTGAACTGGCTATTTGTTTGCCATAAAACTGAATGTGGTGTGATGGCATTGAATCAAGAGAATTTTTTTTGGGCAGGGTGTGAGAAAAATCACTTCTACTCGAATACATTACACCGATTACCAAAAATTCATTTTGAATTCATCATACGGGTCAGCGGGTGATAAATGTACAGTATCAAATGTATTTTTCTGTCCAATATCTAATGGATCCTTTAGTCTGAATGAAAATTTTAGTAGGAGTAATTTTTAACTAATAAATTCGACTCGAAAGCAAATACTATTTAAGTTAAGTCTGCGTGCTACGGACGATAGACTGGAGCTTTTGTCCGACAAGAAATAAACTGTGCAAAAAGTAAACAATTTGACATCCAAGTTGCAGAGAGTAGGCAGGAAATGTGGGTGAGAGTATGGGTGGGTGTAAAAGTTTAGTCTGTCTGTATAATGGTTTTATTGACATTTTATGTTTACTTTACATCTGAATTTCTCGAGACGTGTCAATCATAGCACTTACGAATTGTATTGCGAATTGCTACGGTTTCATCGTGGGGTGCCTTAGGTCGATAATGGCCTGGACGCAGACTTTTTCTGAGAATCTATATATTATGTTACAGATACAGAAGACCGAAATTCATACTGAAGTTTCTTAAATACGCAGCTTGTTAATCATGTTTTCGAACTGGTACCATTTCCTGTTTATGGTATATGTCGTTTTTACCAGGTGGGCACTTAAAGCACAGTTCGTTACCATAGGCGAATGACCTCTCAAATTGATATTGGAAATATGAAATGTCTGTTTTCCCTAGTTCTCGAAAAGTATCAAGTCTCAAGTATGTATGACTTTATATTGCAGGAAGGCCTTGAAAAAATATTACGATATCGGCAGAACGATAATGGGTGGTTCGTAACCATTCCACGAATTGATGAATTACATTTGTAGAGTGTACTAATGCGGAATCCATTCCAATCGCGCTGCGCTCAAAGAGATGGTAAATAACATTCTCAAAGAAACTGATGCCTCACTTCTCATGACAGACGACCCCCTGAGGTTAAAAGTGTAGATGAGACAATAACAATACGGTCAACAATTCTGAACCACCTTATTTATTCAGGATTTTGCAACGCAATGCAATGTCAGAGTCAATGTTCTCAAATTACGTTTATAGAATATATGAAATCGTCTACGCAACTACATCAAACAGTTTTGGCCCTTCTACAGTAAATTGCGTCGAGATTTGTAATGTGAATCCGTCGGACTCGTGAGATGATTGCATGCCTCAAGCACTTCTGATTGTAATCGTTTATTTCCACTATCCATCGTCATCAACAGTTTTACTACGCACGTACAAACTTATGACAGTTGCGGTTATCAGCTAGACAAAGGCGAAGTTGTTGACGGGTGATGTAGTAAAACTGAAGGTAACGCTGAATAATAACGAATTTCCAGAAACAAACAAAAAACGAATGTTTATTGGAGACACTGCTCTGGAAATCTCATTCTATTCTCCCCACCTCAGTTTTATTTCAAGAGCACCCACAGTCAGAGTAAACAATGAATTGAATTGAAATAAGGCTAGGATGTTGGCCGGGTTGGGTTAGAAACAATTGGAGTTCTCTTGATATTTACCTTACCTTTGAACATGGAAGGGAAAAGAGAACGGATCTAGTCGATTCCGGGAAGTCAGAATAGAATAGAATTGAACGTCCAGGTTCTATCATCGTTTAATTATCTATTCCATGCTTATTTGCTTATTCTGTGTATGTACTTTACTTTTGTCACGGATTCAGTTTATTGCTGCGGCCTTGCTCTACTGTATGTAATGTTTATTCGAATTTAATTTGTTTCAAGTTCTATCTCCGCCAACCGGATTACCGATGAGTGCATGCAATTATGTGGTAAATATATGCAAAACGTTTCCGCTGTTTGATTAGATCAACCGGGAATGAATTTTATTTAACAGGAAATCAAACTAAACATGAATGCCTGCAAGGCCTGCCTAGAGGCCACGGCTAAACAATTACATACATGTATATTCATGAAACGGATCTAATAAAATTTCCAACCAATTGATTCCAAAGACTTTGGTGTGTTATCATTATACTATTTTCTTCTTTGGCATTGAAAATACGTACATCCGTTGAAATTCCGAGTTACGTATTTACCATTCCCTACTCCGGAACAACACCCGAGATCTCTATTTCCGATTCCAGCTTCGGAGTGCTTTCTTTCGTCATTTAATAATTCAATAGACGTTTAACCTTACACAATGTCAAACCCATTGTCTAACCCTATTAAGCTGTCCAGCACTAGGTTAAGCCCTGTTAGGATTCCAGTTTCAATAGCCAATTCTTTCCAAAAATTGAAGTAATGAATTATTCTAGTCATTAAATTATTCATGGCAAGTCCCTTCAGCACAGTCAGCTGAGAAGACGGTAATAGGAGGTTCCGCCAATGAAATTATGTATTATGCGCCATAGTGCAAACATGTAGTAATACAGGGAGTCCCAATATGCTGATATGGCAAGTGTCCGATCTTTCCGACAGACACTGCACTGTAGTGTTGCTTCATTGAGGTTTATCTCTACTTACGTTCATTTTTTTATATACGCGATATTTGGTAATATTTTACTGGAGAATCCCGATTTCTTTTCCTTAGAAACTGTGCATATAACGAACGTACCTGATGCATCTGAGCCAGCTCCACGAAAAAAGACTGGAGATGGAGTATTAGCTCTGGACGTGGAAGGATCGGTCTCTGATCTTGATCCAGACAGACTGCCAGGGCTAGATTCTCCGGAATGGAGTCCCTTTCGTCCAAATGTCGGTGTGAGAGGACTCAATGTTTGAGGCACGGTGAACTCAATCTCCTTGGATCTGGATTAAGTCCAAAAAAAATAGAAAAAGACATCTCAAATAACATGTACAAGGCAATGTTTAAATGGACCGCATAAATACTTGTTAACTAGGAGATCGGCTCGGAGGTTTCCGCGACCGGCCAACGGGCAACGGGATTAGTGAATAGCGTATTCTATTAAGCTTATAGGCTTATCGTCGATCGTCGTAGAATTTTACAGGTCGTTCACTTACGTACGAAAGGTGATTTTGGTGATTTCACCATGACTTTCGACTCAAGGTCAGGGTTCAGGGTTCCGTATAAAATTCAATAGCGTTTTTCGAACTACGGAAATTCATATTGTTGAAGGTTTTGTTCTGTTAGCCGATATTGCCTCCAATTTACGTACGCGACGTACTTTCTCGTTCTTTCGAGATCAAATAAGTTTTGGCCCAAACAGTACAGTCTACAGTATTTGTGATAAGATGACTGCTTACCGTGCATGCAGTTCACCCAAGTTTGGCTATTGGCGATAGGCTTAGCTAGTGTATAGTTCTACGACTTTCACTTTAGTTTGAACATTAAGATGTGATATCATTACTGGCCTCCAGCCACATTAGGATTATTTTCCAAACGTGAGGACTTATTTATTAAAGACTTTTCTTTACATGCGCACTTACACGCAAGCTTGCTCGCCAAACTCGTTATATTATTAAAGAAACCGATATACAGGGCGGTGAAGTAATGTGTAGTACGTTTGACCGGGGAATGACCCGTACAGT
>JAQGCB010002250.1:0-12012 GCA_034698835.1 Protaphorura tricampata | reverse complement strand
GATGACCTACTACGGGTCAGAATTTCACATTGACAAAAAAATGTTTTCGGACTCATTATTTGGATGACCCAAGGTACTCAAAAAGTTTGGTCCGGTTACCGAACCCACTGAACAACGAAATAGTTTACCTTGTTAGTTATAATGCAAATATAATGCATTCATCGAGAAGCATGTGTTTAAAGCTATAATAGCATGTCTGGTCGAGGGATTCAATCCTCAGCATAGCAATATAGTGTTAGCCTACCGACTTAAAATATGTGAATCGGAATAAGCGATATTACTACTAGTATTCGATCAAATTACTTTGCGGTGAAATATCAAAAAATATATGTTATCAATAAAACTTTGTTTTGTCAAGAAATATTTCATATATCAAAAAATTAATTTCATACGTTATTTTTAATCTTTATACACACGCAAAGCCTAATATTCACAAAAGTGTAGCATTTTGATTTGACTGCTAACGAAACAGTAATTCAAACTCAACTTCTGAATCCAAAGGTCGAACAGATCCAATCTTCACTAGGAAGACAAGTAAAAATTACTGGAATCACGGAGTAAAAACAACTCAAATTACTAGCTTGTAAATCCATAGCTGTCACAAATTGTTTTAAGTGGTCAAGGCACATTTAAGACTACTAGTATGTGTGCAGGTAGGTGTAGTGCATTCATTACCTTACATTACAACATGCACCGGAACTAATAATGTGCTAACATGAATATACGCAATAAATCTATACAACGAAAAACGGCAAATCACCACGTAGTCAAAACAAATTGGCATAAGGTCATCAAGTTAACAACTGTATTGAAAAAAATGGTGGAAGCACTACCTGAGCATTTTGCCAAATTGTTGGCAATTCTCACTAACCTTGTTTTATATGGTCAACTTTATATACGTAGTATTTACAGATTCTATACTTCCAACACGACTAAATGGGAAATAAACAAATGACTTCTTCCGGGATAGTAAATTAGTCACAGTTTTCAGCGGAATAGCTAGATACCACAGATTTTGCATTCCAATTACACACTAAATTTGATAAATTAAACATGTTTGTTGAACCAAAAGTAATATTTTCATTCTTCGGGAGATTTGTGAAGTTTATCGGTGTTTCTGTAATTGTTGTGTTAGTCGTTTGTATTTTTCCATTACTAATTGTGGCTACACTTCCAATCTACACATTTCGTTTCTTTATTATCAAGTATGCAAAATCCTTCCGACCAGATTTCGGTAAAATACTGTCTGCCAGAAGTGCTACGTTTGCTACTGATGACATGTATGGGAAACCAAAATCAAATTTACTGGTAGCATTAAATTTGACGGGCTTTAAAGGCATCGACCAAATTAGACAACATTTTCTGTCTACAACAGTCCACGCAAAAACACCTAGTGGTGAATTGGCAAATCCAGAGTTTCAACAATACGTCAGTTCCTGGTTTGGTTTTCCATTTTGGAAATGGGAAGATTCCTTCAAAATTGAGGATCATATTAAGGAATACGATGGTCCACGGCCAATTCCAATTGTGACAATGGAAATCCTCAACGAGATGAGTACTGAATATTTGAAAACTCCATTCACTCCTGGTCAGAGCCCTTGGAAATGTATTATATTTCCAAGAAGTAATCTCTATTCAGAAAATTCAAATACCGGCAATTCTAGTAGTGATCCAACGTTTGTACTCTTCTTTGTGTGTCATCATTGCTTGACGGATGGTTTTTCAATGACGAATGTGTTTGTAGCACCAATGGATCATCCAGAGAAAAAAATCACAAGTGCAAGTCCAAGGGCAGTTCGGAGGAACGCTTTACAAAATCTTATCTTCAATGCCAGCCTTGTTTTTCGAGTACCCTTTGAATTTGTGTCCACGGCCATTGAGTCATTCGATGTGAATGGCTGCCATATTCCGGAAGGAAAATTGTCTGAGAATATTTTGCTTGGTTTTAGTCAGAATTTACAAACTTCTTATATTAAGGACATTGCGAAAGCACATGGTGTGAGTTTCACTTCAGTTCTAATGGCAGGTTTTACAGGTGCTATGAGAACATTTTTCCTGCAGAATGGGGTAAAGTTGCCTGAAACTGTTCATGCAGTTGTTCCATTTCCGGTGCGCGGACACAGCGAGAAACTCCGAAATGTTATGTAAGGAGAAATGATTTAATGCGTTACCAATCCCAACAGGAAATCCGAGGGACTGAGATTCGATACAAAATCGGCGATAGCATTTCAAATGGTACAAATATCGAGTTCACTGGTTTCCAGCCTCAGACTTTCTGACTCGAAGCATATTTTGGGCCGAATCGAAACTTGGACGGATTTCCTAAATAATTACATGTGCACTAACTTTTAGTGCTTTAACTTTAGTTTAGTTTTCCACTGAATTATTTATTTTTCAAGGTCAGTTTGCATCCTGGAACTGCCAATTGGTGAGCCAAATGGAGAGAAGCGTGTTCAGAAGATTGAGAAATATATGAATTATTTGAAGAGCTCTACTCAACCAATGACAATGTTTTATTTGATACCCCTCATCGGTGGTCTTCCAACTTGTTTGGCCAGGATTTTAATTAAACAAAACCTTGCAACGGCTCTCATTTCAAATTTCCCTGGACCACGGGAGAAATGCGTTGGTTTTGGACATCCAATTGAAGACGCCATGTTTACAGCCGGCCTTCTTCCCGGAAATATTGGTAAATTATCCTTCTGGTATTTTGAATACTTGAACTGTTTGACCTCTTAAGATTAGTTTTAACAAATTGATTAATTTTATTCATAGGAATTGGATTCGATGCAGCGTCATACAATGGTCATCTACGAATTCAAGGTGCTTTCAACGAGTCCTTAGGAACTTCACAAATCTCCAGAACTGCCATGTTGGATAATGTCATTGTTGAGCTTCAGAAAATGGCTGAAATGCATATAGTCTGATGCCTCTCTCTCTTCAGCTTATCGTTAACCTTGTGAGATCACTACTTAATTAGTCGGTCACATAATAAACTCCTAGCGATTTTGAAAATTTACAATATTATTAACACTTGAAAACATTCATACTAGAAATTCAACCCATTTTGCTTGAAACTATGATTATGTTTGTCTGAATACCAAAGTTTGCGAAGAAAATCTCGAGTGAAAAACAAATTGAAATTCATCATCTCTTGAATATGTACACGTGCATTGTTTATTTGGTGATCCACGGTTCGACGAGTCACAATAAAATGTAGTGTAATGCTGGGCCGGTAAGCATTTATGCATGCTTCGCACAACGAATTCATTGCGTGAATGTAAAAGGTCTCGGTCTTGGTCAAACATGCATAAGACTTATGTGAGTGTAATTATGATTGAAAATAATTGTGGCGGAACAAAAATGAGAAAGCTAAATCTTTACAGTGGATTAAGAATTGTACTTTTGTATTTATGTTCAGCAGAAAGTTTAACAGTCTTGTCGTATCCATCCCCATAATATTTTTGAGACCATTTCGTTTTCATTCGTTCAGTCAATTTTCATCTCTTGTTCGATTTTTATTGATAGAAATACTAAAAAAACTTGTGAATCAAAATGTTGGAAAAACTACTTAAAATTTTGAAAAGATTCTTCAAATTTATATTGGCTGTACTCATAACTGTGACCGTTTTGGTGATATTCCCTATAGCCTTTACTCTGGCCACACCATTTTACATTCTACGACTAATTCTAATTCACTACTCAAAACACTATCGTCCAGATTTGGGAAAAATTATGACAACCCGAAGTGCAGTTTTTATCACGGATGACATGTATCGAAAACCAAAGGCTAACATTGTTTTAATTGGGAGTGTGAGTGGGAAGTACACGTTGGAACAATTTCGAAAGGATTGTTTGGACACAATTGTATTAACCAAGAAGGACAATGGAGAATTTGCATTCCCTGAATTCCAACAAAATATTACTTCCTTCTGTGGATTTCCATTTTGGAAATGGGACAATCCATTCAAAATAGAAGATCATATATTTGAGTACGAGGACAAAGAAGCCACACTCACACCAGATTTGGTCAATCAATTGTGTACAAAATTTTTGAAGACTCCATTACCCCCTGGGAAAAGTCCATGGAAATTATTTTTATTTTCAAAATGCAAATTGAATGGAGAAGAAGGTGGTGAGGAAGGTCGGACTGGGGTCATGATTGTTATGCATCATAGTATGGCAGATGGATTTTCTATTTTAAAGGTCACAAGCACTGCCATGCACCCTGGAGAAGACCCCATGAAAGTCATGGCTCCTCCTAAAGTCCATCGTGCTCTTTGGGAGAAAATTTATTTTTTTATTGGATTTCTTATAAAAGCTCCGTCCGAGTTTGTGATGGGATTTGTTGACGCTTTTGATGTGAATGAGTGTCATATTTCGGAGAACAAATTATCAGAGAATGTTTTCTTGGCTTTTAGTCAAAGAATACCATTGGAATATCTTAAAACTGTGAAGCAAAGTCTTGGGGTCAGTTTGACCGCAGTTCTTCTGGCAGGATTTACAGGAGCACTTAGAACATTTATGCTTGAGAATGGGTTCAAGGTCCCGAAGGTCATTCATTCTGTCACGCCTTTCCCCATGCCTGGTCACTCCGAGAAACTCAGGAATTTTATGTAAGTAACTGATTCGCTATTTTTGGTCGTACATTTTTGCTACTCGTCTAGTACATTTTAAGTACACCATCTCTATTGTGTATGATCACATTTTCACACTAAACTCTACAAATCAAAGTAATTGTACAATTACTTTTATTTTACGAGCCCTGGCGAGGTGTATCGTGACGAAGTCATCAAAGGTCCAAAATGTAACAGGATTGATAAGGCTCTACAGTTTTTGAACTTTGATGACCTCGTGACGCCTTACGGGGATCACAAAAGCTGAGAACACACGCTGTCTGCTTGACCTCCCTGTTCAATTGAAACCCCTTTTAATGTGACACCCTACTAAGACCGTCTTTGAGTCCGTTTGATCTTGCTTTAACTGGGGAAAAAATCAACGTGACCTTGTGACCCCTTATCCAAAATTTTAGTTTTGGTACCTGCTACTGTTTATTTTATTATCGTAAAAATAAAATATATTGGTTCAGTTACTCTTACTCTCCCAGGACGGCTTAATATTTAGTGAGTTGAATCAGAGGTATGCTTTCAAAAAGTAATTATGACAACAATTTGGGGTAATCACATCTGATATAATGGGTGTGAATTAATTTCTATTTCTCACATTCACACTTTGAGCATTCTTCATCATAGTGTGTTTCCAATCCTTGAATATTGTCTCTGCACTTTGTAAAGTTTCAATTTTCTTTAAAAAACAAAAGCGAACAAAATTTTCTGCCACACGGTTATTCTTCGCAGAGTAAAATGGAGTTGTAGGAATTCCAAGGATCTTCCATGATTTTGCTAACCATTTGACAAATCGGTAGTCTGCTAAAGCATCCGTCTCTGAACTCAAGTCAATGTGCGGTTCTGGTAGGAAATGTTATAAGTACAAAATTTTAACTTCAAAAATTCAGATTTTTCAATTTTCATTAGTATTTTCTGAGAAGGCCAATGCCCTTTTGCCTCACCAATTGATCGCCAATTAGTCAGTACAAAACATCCACCTTCCGGAATGATAGGGACCATGCCGATGTCTTGAATAAATTTGACCATCATATCACGACGTTTGACTAGATCCATCGGCATTTTTTGAAAAATGGAATCCATTGTACCGAGTCGAGCTATTTCAAGTTCTACAGCCGCCCCAAGGGCTTCTTGTAATGGCGTTGTACAAGTATGAACTGAATTATGATGAACTACTTGTAGATTTCTGATTAATTCTTCTGCTCCGTAAGCCCAACCTAGTCTCCAACCTGTCAGACTAATTTTTATGTTTCATTAAAACCTTAATGCTAAATGAGTTTAATTATTTACTGTATTGTAATCCACCTGAACATTTTTCCGGCCGAGCCGATAGTGACGGTCCGTTCCCACATTCCATCCAACTCTGCAATTCGAACATGTTCTTTATCGTCAAAAACTAGCCATTCATACACTTCGTCAGAAATCACAAGAATATTGTACTTCTTGCATAGATCGGCAATTCCCTGTAAAATTCGAATAACAATTCAGTACAAGCATGGCTACTCTGGCTAGCCGATACTTTCCAATGCAGAATGATCGAATTTTTTGAAACCTGGAGCTCAGCCCTCGTGAAGACTTTCCCTAATGGATTATTCGGATTGTTCAGAATGATGGCTTTTGTATTTTCATTCAACAAAGACTCCAATTCTACAAGATCGAGTGTCCACTGTGCAGATGTGTCATCAGAGAATGATGTTGGCTTAAGTGCAATGTGAACAGGGGTCCCTCCAGCTAATGTTATCATGGATTCGTATCGGTCAAAAAACGGTTCAATGATTATAACCTGTAAGAAAGTATACACAAAAATTAGTCTCTTTTCTTACACACGATATTTGCAATACATTACCTCATCACCCTTTCCAACGAAGGACATGATTGTATCGTACAGTGCTCCAAAGGCCCCTACTGTGATGATGACCTCAGTCATTGGATTTATCTGACGTCCCAATAAATGACCGTAGAGAGTGGCAAGAGCATTGACTAAGCGTGGGTGACCCTAATGTTAAGTAAATCAAAAGTTAGATTTCACTGAATTGTTATTCTTGTAATTTTTTGAAAATAACTTTTTTGAATTCCTCACATAACCCCTTGCGTATTGATGAAGATATGGTGAGGAGTCTGGTGTGCAAGTTTTGGCTAATTCATACAATACAGAATGGGTGTGAGCTGGCGTGTAGTCTGGAAATCCAATGGCAAGGTTCACTGGGTTCAGTTTTGCAGCTAAGGTCATAAACTCAATCCTAAGAATATATTTGCAAAGTTTTAGAAAATTTTCAACGTAGAATTTTAGAATTCAGAAAATCTCACCAAATATTTCCTTCTATTCCATCCCCGTGAAATTTCTTGTCCAAAACCAGTTTTGAATTTACGTAAGGTGATGCATCGGGAATAGCGGTGGAGTGTGCAGAACTCGATTGATTTTTCATATTGATTTTGTGAACAGAAAAAATCTTAGCAGTTGATATTGCGGCGTGATACACAATTCTTGATCGAAAATAAATAGGGCTTAATGTGTGCCGAAGTAGTGCGGGATGCATTTTGAGCACACCACACCGTAGGTAGCACTCTTGTACAATATATCACTTCGAAAAATTTCGACAGCTAAGAATGATGAATTTATGAATTATTATTATGCAGAATAATTCTAATCGCGACTAAAGTAAAATTTTAAAATGTGTAAACACATTGTATTTGTTTTTACTTTAAAGTTTGGTTCTTCCTGCAATTAAGATTAAGAATGGATGAGGTTACTTGTGTTTGTTGACAGAAAAACCAGTTTATGAATCAAATTCAACCAAACCAGCTTTACATGTGATGTGAAAGTGGTTACAAACAAAGTAACTTCCTTGTGATCTAATTGCGATAATAGTAGGGATATAGTATTAAATTTCTTAACGATTTTATGGATGCAATTCTTTGGTGTGAAAATGGACCATATCATAATCATCTCTTCTTCCAGAAAATCAAAATACCTATACTATGGATTTGTTCTACCAATAGGAGTTTACAACGAACCGGATTTGAGAAAGCGTAATGCCGGTACTTCGGAGTTTTTACTGGCATGGCGAATCCACACCATAAAAGTTTATCTCTCATTTGTTCTTTTATTCCAGCTCAATGAATTCACACTTTATGCTAATTTTAATCTCTGATTTCAGAAACAATTCTTCCGAAAAACTAAAATTAATACAGCTTTACACACGTGCTTATGGAATACCTGTAATATTACCGAAACCCTAAATACCGATAATCCCGAAACCGTTAAATTGATGCATATAAAATTTTCAAACAATCTCAATTGTCATTGTGACGCTCTACGATGGAGTCTCTTGCTCTAACATCCTAATTTTGATTTTCCTTTAGGACGACGTGTTACATTCGCCTTCCCATTGGACTGTCAACAGCTGAAGAACGACTTGTAGCGATTGAAGAGCATTTGGCCACTCTGAAAAGATCAACTCAACCAATCTCAATGTTCTACGTCCTTGTCTTAATGGGTGCACTTCCGACCTTCTTGGTCAAACTTTTCTTCAAACAATATGGCCCAACAGCACTCATATCCAATTTCCCTGGTCCGCAGGAACAAATTCGTCTACTCGGGCTACCATTAGAAGATGTTATGTTTACAGCTGGATTACTACCTGGCAGAATCGGTAACAGTAAAATAAAACAATTATTCGTGCCACGCGTTTAATAAATTCATTTTTATTTGTTATTTTGCAGGAATTGGATTTGACGCTCTGAGTTATAACGGAAGTGTAAGAATTCAAGCAGCCTTCAATGAGGCTCTCACGACCTCCGACCTTTCAAATACTTACATGTTGGATAAAGTATTATCAGAAATCCAACAGTTGGCAGATAGACACATTTCATAAAACGGGTGGGTGGTTTATTCGAAAGCATTAAAAGTTAAACGGAAGGGGGTCCAAATCTCTGATACTCCAATTAAGTGTCAATTCTTGACAGTCGGATTTTTTATACCCGACGTACTGACCTGATTTCCGCATGCTGACTTGCATAAATTACAAATTGACTAAAATCGACCCTAACAGAAATACGCACTAAGATAATTTTTTGTATTATCAAGTCTTCAACTCATACTTTTCAGGGTTACATTTGTGCTTAAATGTTATGTATGGTGCACTATGAGTTCATTAAATACCCACTTAGGTTTTTATCCAAAATTGTTCATTGAATAAATGCATATAAAGTTATTTCACAATCAGTAAATATATTTGCATTTTATTTCTCAAACTTGTTAGAATCGCTACCAATAATTTGTATCAAATATTTATTGAATGCAAAATGTGGTAGTAAAAAGTGTCAGTCAGTCTTTTTGGGCCAGAGGTATATCATCCAAAATATTTTTGATTTAATTCAGACAAACTTGGAGCAACCCTGATTTGTCTTGACCACAATTCCAAAATCAACGAAATATCACCTAATATTGTTGTACTCATATGTTTGTATATTAAGAATTTTCAATTGAGTCTCAAGAAGATGTGAGACATACTTTATTTTATATTTTCCTAATTTCCTATTATGCTCTGTAACCCTGTACCTTACTAATTTTATTTCTGTGAGAGAATAAGAGGAACAAAGGATCATGGATTAAACATTTCATATTTCCCTTGTATTATCTATTAGCAAATTGAGCTGAACGTATTTTCCGTAAAAAAAATCCAATGGTGAGAAATCCGAATACAATTAGTCAGAACACCATACCTGAAGGTTGAAATTATTCCACACATCAACCTCAATTCTAGTTGTACTCTTATTATACGAGTATGCGTAATTACTTCCTAGTTTAGAGAACTATATAGTGTAAAATCCACATCAAATTTTAATGTATTTTCACATCCAAGAGCAGTAGAAGTAACAAATAATCCAAATTGACTGCAAATCATGGAACCCAATCACAACAGTAACCTTTAAACATATGAAAAGATGAATGTTACGGAACTCACTTTTTACCTTACTTTCTCAGACTGTGAAAAAATCACTATTTCTGCATAGAGCGTAGCGTAAGAAAAACTGCTGATTTAAATCTAAAAATTCTTGGTCATTCCGCATATATGTACTATTGAATATTTGCTTTCATTTCAAAATTAAACTTGGAGAAGTAACAACAAGTGTTTTACTGAAACACAAGAAATGCAGGGAAAATTTGTGTCAAACGTTCGACGAGTGATTCGATGGATCATTGTGTTGATTTTAACTGTACTATTGTTCGTGTCTTCGCCAATAATTGGATTGTGTGCCCTCCCATTTTACCTCCTTAGATTTGTGGCTATTAAATACGCAAAGTATTTCCGACCAGACTTAGGGAAAATTTTGACGACGAGAAGTGCCTTATTCGCCACGGATGATTTGTATGGAAACCCAAAGGCCAATATCTTAGTTATAATGACACTGAAAGCCACTTACGACCCAAAAATTATAGAAAAGTTCAAACAGGACGCTTTTAAAGGAGCCGTCGAAGAGAGAACATCTACAGGGGAACTAGCGTATCCAGAGTTGCGTCAATACATGTCATATTTCCTCGGTTTTCCATTTTGGAAATGGGACAAATCCTTCAATTTTGACAATCATTTCAAAAATTACGACGGTCCTATTCCAATTTCAGTTCTCACACAAGATGTTCTCAATGAAGTCTGTACAGAATATTTGAAGGCTCCTTTTGTTCCTGGTCGAAGTCCTTGGGAGTTGATTTTCTTTCCCGTAGAGTGTAAATTAAAACCTGACGACGATGATGAACCAAGAATGTTAGGAATTCTCAAATGTCATCATACAGGTGCGGATGGTTTTTCAATCATCAAAGTTGCTTCGAACTTAGTTCCAGATCATACAATCAAAATCCAGGCTCCGAGTATACCAAATATCAGTACTTTCAGAAAAATTTTATTTGGTCTTGGATTCATTGTATTTGCACCATTTGAGTTTGTGAATTCTTTGGTTGAAACTTGGGATGTAAATGAGTGTCATATTTCCGAAGACAAATTGTGTCCTAGCCCATTACTAGCTTTTGAACGAATACCATTGGATTATCTCCGAGATATTAAACGGGCACATGGAACTGGGATGACGGCATTGCTTATGGCAGCCTTCACCGGAGCTCTCCGATCATTTATGATTGAGAATGGCCACAAAATTCCAGACATGATACATTCAGTCACACCATTTCCAATGCCTGGACATTCCGAGAAACTTCGAAATTTCATGTAAGGATTTATACTGGCGAGTCATTTCAAGTAACCATATTAATAATTTAATTGCAATAATTGTATGTGTATTCCTAGGACTTCTTGTTTTATTCGCCTTCCAATTGGACTGCCGACGGCAGAAGAACGGCTCCTTGCAATTGATAAGAATATAAACGATTTGAAGAGATCCACACAACCAATCACGTATTTCTATTTACTGGCCCTCATCGGTGCTCTCCCTTCTTGGCTAGCAAAACAATTTTTTCAACAAAACATGCCAACCGCAATCATTTCTAATTTTCCGGGTCCACAAGAACAAATTAAATACCTTGGAGAGGATCTAGAAGAAATTATGTTCACGGCTGGTTTGCTTCCTGGTAAAATAGGTGAGTCTATATTTTTCCCATGGAAGTACAAACTATTTGAAATGCATACAATTATTTTCTTCACTTTCAGGAATTGGATTTAATGCAATTAGTTATAACGGGAATTTGAGGATTCAAGCTGCTTTTAATGAAGCATTGACTGTCAAGAAACTACCACGAACATTTCTAATGAACAAAGTCCTGCAAGAACTTCAAGTTTTGGCTGAAAAACATACTGTGTAGTGAACGAAGGTATAATTAGATATTCGCTTGTCTGATTTTGTACAATATTTTTGATAATGTGTAATGGATAAATAAATATATACTCTAGAAAAATTAAATATTTACTGTAATATGCACAGGACATGTAACTGTAACCTGTGTCGTCGCTGGCAGACCAGGTCATCATAGGTAAATACATTTTAAATCAAATCCAACTTATTTTTCATTCAATTAGAGGAAGTAAAAATTCAAGCATAAAATCCTCCAGCAAAATAAAGAACATTGTAACCTTATACACACATACAAATAAAAATTGCTCACGTGCACGTGTAAGAAACAACGTAACTTGTTCTTATTGGAGTGCGAGTGGAGATGACATGTCAGTTTACTCGTTTACCTTCAGTTTTAATTTGGACTCCTCATTATCAAATGGAAAACAATCAATTTAGGCTAAACTGTTGTATTTAAAGAGTATAGTACTATGGCAGTCATTAGGTTGTTTATGGACCACCATCAAACCCTACAAAGTCCACGAATGTAATGTGGGAGTGTAAATATTTACAAGTAAATCCTAAAAGCTAACAAGTATTCACACAC
>JAQGCB010002249.1:0-12018 GCA_034698835.1 Protaphorura tricampata | reverse complement strand
AATGAATGGATTCCAATTCTCCCTCCTTCCTCCAATGGACTTCCCAGAAAAAAACCAAGGGAACAATTTGGAGTAAATGTTTGGATCATATTCTGGAAGGTAAATGAGAATGATGCATCCAAATAGCAAGAAATGACCCACGATACAAATGAAAGTCATGAATATCCTGATTCCCCTTGCGATGGACTTGAGACTCGGCAGAACGTCATCCCGTTGAATCAAATGGAATTCAGAAAAGAAATGATTTGTAATTCCTTGCAATTCCTTCACTTTCCAGAATGTGTTCAATTGACAGAGCAAAGCAATCGTTGATGCAAGAATTTGTACTCGACGGAGTCCTGTCAAAACCGTAGGGACTTCGTGAACATAAACACTGTAGTAGATTTCCATAAGAATTTGTGTGAGTGTGACCAAGAATGAAATCAATGTCGAGAGTTTCCAAACTTTCTGTCGCCAATTATATTTGGATTGACTCAGTTCCATTCTCTTCGTAGTGATATTCCAAGAGTAAGGTGAGCCACAGAGGTAATGAGCGTATTGTATGAAAAATGAATGGGTTTCAGCGAGTTTTTCCATTCTTTATGGTTTTTTTTTAATTTTGTGGTCCTAAACTGTCCACTTATCGTTAGTTTTCCAAAATCCTGTGTATTTCTTGGATGCCTGGATTTTGTTACAGACTGGCTGCGTCACTGCCGCTGCACTGGACGGTATCGGCACAAGTTAAGTGTTTAGAAGTGTTCGTGCTTTTTTTTTATAAATTATTCTCGGCACTTTTCAATATGAAAGGAAAGCAAGGCTGTGCTAGAAGGAAAATGTATATGTTGAAACCATATGTATTATTTAATTCAATCAAGCAAATGTTTGAAACACAAAAATTCCCATACATTTTTGATAGAGGATTTTTGTTGCTCGTATCAGTCACACAAGGTGTAAACACATGGTGTAGTATGGGATGAAAAGTTGAAAAATAGTTAATTTAAATATACAGTTCTCACAGAGAATATGTGTTTTCAAATATAGGTATTTAAAAAAAATTGTACGCTTTGATTTTGTGTGACCTCTGGCCAGGTCGGATTTTCTAAAAAAAAACTGAGTTTTCAGTAGAAAAGAAGTACTGGTATTACATGTTGAAACCAAATGTATTATTTAATTCAACCATGAAATGTTTGAAAGACATTATTTTCTTGCATAAATTTTTGATATGGGATTTTTGTTTGCTCACAAAGTGCGACCTTGTGAGTTCCTTTCCCCTACCCAGGCTACACGAAATCAATACTTCAGTTCATTTAGTATAAAAACATGGATACGATTGTCAATAAATCAATAGAACCGCATATTAGACGATGTGCTAGCACATTAGCAGGTGTTTAGTACCTGACTGGAATTTTATTTCTTTTAGACAAATAAACTTGTTCTAACATTGCTAACCTTGGGAATATTTTAAATTTGAATTGATGAAATCGTGTTTAAAAATACATCAAAGTTTTTTTGACGTCATACTCTTTGCAAATCACTCCCCTTATGTATCATAAGTTCAAGATTTGATGGAATATAAACCGTTTCATCAATAACTGATTCAAGTTAATCTTTTTAGAATCAACAAGATCATTTGCTCAACAAGAACCATGAGGCGTTGTTTTGTTTTATTATTTTAAGGCAGACATCGCTTCGGTGATATATGAGGAGCTCACTGCAAGGTGCAGGACCCCCAGGCTAATCAACGTTCCAACGAAGGCTCCAACAATCTCTGGGATTCCCATACCCTATCACTGCTAAATTTTCTTAGCCAATTATGCATGACTTTCTTTTAGTTTCAACTATTTTATTTTCGTTAACCTCACGAGAATATTTTCTGAGAACTCTTTCACACTTTTATACAAAAAATTTGAGTTTTCTAAAGAGTGAAGTTTGTATTTTATTTACATGCAACATACAAATGAATGATATTGGTTACAATGTATCAGTTTAGAACGACGGTGACAGGGAAAGACTGCGGCCGAAAGATGTGAGCGTGAGCATGTGATAATCAGGTGAATGTGAGAATTGATTGGATTGTGTAGTCTACAATAAAATGCCCAAGTTTTGTGATTGTAGTTTCTGCAAAGTAGAAGAAAGATCCACAGTTAGCCCTGCACTCCATGCAACTCTCGAGTGTCTCGAGTCGACGAGAATTGTATTTCGAAGTCAAACTAATTTTCTGGTTGGCCATTGAGCGGAGACAGTCCTTTGAATTCCGAGTCAAAAATGATGCCAATTGCATGATACATGCTATGTAAATACCGAAAGCAAGATTGGAAATTACGAGAGCGATTTTTTCTAATTCATTTGTGTTTGTTGTGACGAGAGTGAAATTGATTGAGACCATGACAACCACCGCAATGGTCTAACGGTTTTTCTGCATTTGGAACTTGTTGGTCGCATAATTTAATTTTTAGATATTTAGGTTAATTCATGCAATTATCCCTTTGGTTAAGTCCCTCGAATATCCAGACCTAACCTAACTTAACCTAAAAGAATCGAAATTTGTCAAAAAAAAGTGAAAAAAAAGGATTCAACCACTCGAGTTATCAACCCCTGGTCAGCAAAAAGAATGCCGAGCTCGCAAATAACCACACCACCGGATCACCTCGGGGTTGAGAGTAGTGAAAGATAGACTAGTCTCGTCCCTTCCTACTCCCGAATCCGTTTGCTAGCATAATCCGCTCCATTTAACGTCCACTCTCTTCAACTCAAGACAGATTATAACAACAGAGAGAATGTTCCAATCATTTGATACAAGGTTTTACCAATCATGTCTCCCATTGCTTTTAGAGCTAATAATATATGAAGGAATTTGCTCACGCAATTGGTATTTTAAATCATGACATGTTCTGTCAGAAAGCTCATATCTATCTCGAAATATTTTAGAACATACAATGGCAGCAATGTAGAGAAGATCTGACGTCACCTTATGAATCATCCCTTTTATATAACAAAAGTTGAAGGTTGGCTGGAAAAAGCCGTTTCATCACTAAATTATTCACAGTGCTCATTTAGAATGGAAGCGCTGCTTTATATATGCAACGAATTCCGAAATAGCGGCGATATCTCTGTAATGTATTTCTTTAACATTATAACGCCCATCTCTTGGAGGCGATATCTCAGTAATGTATTTCTTTAACATTATAACGCCCATCTCTTGGAGGCGATATCTCTGTACTGTATTTCTTTGACAGACGGACGGACGGATTTTATAAGCCCTCTACGGGACTAAAGTCCACGGGCTAATAATTAAGGTATTTTCTCTATTTCTGTGCGTGTCCCGGATGTAGAAATGTCAATTCATGGAAAAATAGGTCACGACAACTGTATTGATTGTGCTTCAGACATTAATATGAGCTTAGAAGCTTTGCATTCATTTATTGCTCTTCGACACTTTAGTAAATTACCTTACTTCCCAGTAATACTTCAAGAATTTGGACACCAACCCCCCGATATTTAAATTTTGAGACATAAATATCTGCTAAATTTATTATGGCACAATATCGTTTTTTTTACCTACTTTTATATTAACATACAAATAAATAATTGATACCGGTTACAATGTAAGTAATGTGTATGTAATGTTAGTTTAGAGCAGTGAAAGCAAAAGACTATGACCGAAAGATAGAGCAGGTGATTATCAGGTGAATGTTAGGATTGACTGGATTGTGTAGTCAACAATGAAATGTCCAAGTTTTGTGATTGTAGTTTCTGCAAAGTAGAAGAAAGATCCACAGTTAGCCCTGCATTCCATGCAACTCTGGAGTCGACGAGAATTGTATTTCGAAGCCAAAATAATTTTCTGGTTGGACATTGAACGAAGACATTCCTTGGAATTCCGAGTCAGAAATGATGCCAATTGCATGATACACCCCATGAAAATACCGAATGTTAGATTGAAAATTATGAGCATGATTTTTTCGAAATCATTTGTGTTTGTTGTGAGAAGAGTGAAATTAATGGAGACCATGAGAACCACCGTAATGGTTAATGATAACGGGGTGAGAAATGAGGCTATCCATAGGTCCAATCCATGAGAAAGCATGTACATGGATCTGTACAAAATTATAAAATAATTTGGGTCGGTGAGCTTGGAGTTGGCGTAACTTGTCTCGGAAGTCCTTCCCGCCGAGATTCTATAATAAATATTGATTATTTTTATTAGTAATTATATTTAATAGTCGGTAATTCCGTCTTAATCTTTGGACCTTGACATAATAGGTTCAATTCCAGCAAGGTCCGGTTGACAAAACTTACTTCATTTCTTTGAGCATTTGAATGACAACGAGTGCACCTGTGATGAGCGTAGATGCGAGATGAACAAGTACAGAGTACTGTTGAGCCATTATGATGAGTTCAAGGAATCCAACTCCGAATGCCAGGAACGAATTCCAATTCTCCCTCCTTCCTCGATAGAATTTTTGAGAAAGTATCCAAGGTAACAGTTTGAAATAAATGTTTGGATCAAATTCTGGGAGATAAAAGAGAAAGATGCATCCAAGTGGTACGAGCTGAACCACGATGAAGATGAACGTCATGAATACCTTTATTCCTCGTAAAATGAACTTGAGACTCGGTAGAATGTCATCTCGTTCAATCAAGTCCAGTTCACAAATGAATTGATTTGTGATTGCATGGAATTCCTTCACTTTCCAAATTGTGTTCAATTGACAGACCAAACATAACGTTGAGAAAAGAATTTGTGCCTGACGGATTCTCGTCAAAATCGTTGGAACTTCGTGTGCAACACAACTGTAGTAGATTTCCATTACAATGTGTGAGATTGTGACCAAGAAAGAAATCAATGTCGAGAGTTTCCAAACTATCTGTCGCCAATTATATTTGGATTGACTCAGTTCCATTCTCTCCGTAATGAAATTCCAAGAGTAAGGTGATCCACAGAGGTATTTAGCATATTGTATGAAAAATACATGGGTTTCAGGTTCTGGTTCCTCCATTTTTCTGAGGAATTTTTTGTTTAAATTGTTGCAGAAGCCTATCGACTTAACTTTCTAGAATTAGAATTCTGTGTTTCTTGGATGTCCACCTTGATACAGACTACTTGCGTCACTGCCAGTACTGCTCGGCAAAGACACAAGTTAATATTTCGAAGTGTTCGTGTTCTCTTTTCAGTACAAAAGTAGAGCAAGTGCGGGTAAGAAAATCTACATGTTGAACCATATGGATTATTTAATTCAATCAAGTAATGTTTGAAGGACAAATAATTTTCTACATTTTTGAAGAAGGGATTTTTGTTTCTCATAAGGTAAAACCACATGATGAAGTGTTGGTTGAAATTTTCAACTTAAAACAAAACGTAACATTGAAATGTTTTGAACAATTTGACTGTGTGACTCCGACCTCTGACCCGACCAGGTGGGATTTTAATAAAAATGACTGTTTCTACGTGTGAATCATTAGGGTGAACTAAGGTTTGTAAAATGTACAGTCCTGACTCCAACTGCGACTGAGAATTCGCAGTTGGAGTGTCGCCCTTGTGAGTTCCTTTTCGCCATCTAAGCTTTCAGTAATCATATCAATAATTCTTTCTCGTCTAAAATGCTGCGTGTTTCTTGGATGTCTACCTGAGTACAGACTACTTTCGTAACCGCCACTACTCCACGGTATAGACACAAGTTGATATTTCGATGTGTTAGTATTTTTTCTTAAATTAATATGGATTATTTAATTCAATCAAGAAAGGTTTCTTCACCACATATCCACATTTCCTCCCATCTGTCGGCGGACTTTGGAACCCAAGAGTACAATTTTCATCCAATCTCTAAATTATACTGGTGTCAGTCGATGAATTCAATTGAGGGCATGCTTCATTAGGTCAACAGCTAGCGTTGTAAACACCCAAAGCACCCTGCAATGTACCCGGGAATATTCCCAGGATGCTTATTTTTATGCCCAGCGGGAATAAGAAAAATCAAAATGCGTAAAAGCGTTTAGCATTGGTTACTCTAAAATAGTTGAAGAGAAAGTATAGCAATTTGACGAATTCCGAGGTTGGAGTTCGAAATTGAAGAAAATTCAATCCTTCTCTCAGATTCATTTCTGTGTATTTCCTGTAACGCTCAGAGAGAAAAAATATATTTTTATATTTTGTACACTATAACCGACTAACACTAACAAGAAAACGATGGAGTCAAGTGTGGGTCAGGTCAGGTTAGGTCAGTCCGGTGTGAGGTCACTATAGCTGACTCAAAATTGAAGTGGGTCAACCCCGGTCACCCTAAATCATTATTTCTGTATATTATCATCAATAATTCCACTTAGGCTGAAAAAATAGTGACGTGTAAACTCAGTGATTTGAAGTACTAGGAAAATGCACAAAAATGACTAATAATTTGCTCAATAACAAGAGATGCAAAAAAAATTCGGCAGAAATGATGGCAGAAATACAATCTTGTCATAAAATTAAATCATCCAGCGAAGGACCCTGCACTAAAATGGCGGAATTCAATTGTGATGCCAGGATCATTACTGTTGTGTATGCTAGCTAATCCACTGACCAAAAATTCTGAGAATGTGGAAAGTGATTCCAATAATGGTCAATGACTGCGATTACAATGCTAACGACGGCGTTTATGACGAATTCGACACAGAGAATTCAAACAATACTTTGAGTATTGTTAGTGAATAGTTTATATATTAATGTAGCAACAATTGGTTCAAACACAACTTGAACAATTTGTTCCCGTGTTTTGTGGATTTAGAGTAGATTAAACAGTATAAAATGTTGTTTGGAAGACTAATTTGCATATCCGGAAGCCGAATTTGCCGTAAAATGAGTAAACACCCAAAGCACCCATAAACACCCGTGAATACTCCCGGGTGTTTAAATAGATTCCCGGGATTTTAACCAACGCTAGATCAACACCAATATCCTCTTCAGAAAGTTGAACTGAGCATATAATTAAAATTGACTGAGAAACTTACTCGAGAAAACAAATGTGTATAGTGACCGTGCTTGTTGAGTTTAAGTCAGCACCGCGAAGTGAATGGAAATTGTGACATCATTGGCGCCCAAATGATTTTTTCTCGCTCATTGATTCCACAATTTCACGTTCCCTTTCTTTGTTTCTCTCATGTTCGCTTCAGTTCTTAAATATTTTGAGACAAACGTATCTTTGAAATTTTTTGAACACTTTGACTTTGTGTGACCCCTGAATAGGTCTGCTTTTGCAATAGTCTAAATCTAAAAAAAAAATGTTTCCGTTTGTGTAATTCATTGGAGTGTTTGTAAAATGTACAGTCCTGTCCTGACTCCAACTCTTCGACTGAGAGTTCATGCAGTTACCTTGTGAGTACGGTTTCGCCATCTAGGCTACCCGAAATCAATAATTCATTTCTTTCAATGTAATGAAAACTGTGGTGAAATCTACCTTTTGAAAATGAGTATTACATCGACTCCCATTTAATTAGTTGTATTACAATGAAGGGAAAATACCTAATTAATAAGTACAGTTAGAAAATTGAATTCGAAATACTAATATTATCGACCATGTGTTTATCGAAATGTAAGAGCTGATTGAATTGTGTAGTCAAGAATGTGATGGACAAATTTTACGATTGTACTTTCTGAAAAGTAGAAGAAACGTCCACAGTTAGCCCTGCACTCCCTGCAACTTCTGAGTCGACGAGAATTATATTTCGAAGCCAAAATAATTTTACGGTTGGACATTGCACGAAGACAGTCTTTGGAATTCCGAGTCAAGAACGATGCCAATTGGATAACACACCCATAGAACACAGCCATACCTAGATTCAAATTCATGAGACAGAATTTTTCCAAACCATTTGTGTTTGTTGTGAGTAGAGTGAAATTGATTGAGACCATGAGGACCACCGCAATGGATAATGCTGACGGGGTGAGGAATGAGGCTATCCAATTGTTCACCCCATGACAAATCATGTACATGGATTTGTACAAAATTAGGAAATATTTTGGTTGGGTGAGCTTGTTGTGGTTGAAGAAATTTCTCTCCGAAGTCCTTTGCGTCGAGGTTCTATTAATACAAAATATAAATAATGAAAAGTCTATTGAGACATGGCATAGAGGTACAGGTGGACAGGTCTACCTCGCTCTGTGCTGGGGTTCAATTCCTCGAACATGCTCTTCCCCGGTTTTCTTTGAAGGGGTTTTTTGTTGTGTCGATTGTGTGAGAAGTTAATAACTAACTTAATTTCTTTAGTGGCATAGGTAATTACATGGCAAAATTTCCTATCAGGTTGTGGTGCAAGAGTAACGCGGACGGAACGGATGGCGTCGGACATTGGACCATAAGGTGCCTGGTTCAATTCCTGGTCATGTTCATAATACTTACTTCATTTCCTTGAGCATTTGAACGACAGCGATTGCTCCCGTGGTGGCCGTAGCCCCATGATGAACAAATATGGACAACTGTTGGGAAATTACAACAAATTCAATGAATCCAACTCCAAATGCAATGCAAGGATTCCAATTGCTCCTCCTTCCGGGAATGGATTTTCTAGAGAAAAACCAAGGTAACAATTTGGAATAAATGTTTGGATCATATTCTGGAAAATAAATGAGAAGGATCCATCCAAATGGTACGAAATGAAACGCTATGAAGACGAAAGTCATGAATATCCTGACTCCATCCGCAATAGACTTCAGACTCGGTAGAATTTCCTCCCGTTCAATCAAAAGGAATTCAGAAATGAATTGATTTGTGACTTCTTGCAATTCATTCACTTTCCAAATTGTATTCAATTGACAAGCCAAACAAAATGTCGACAGGAGAATTTGGACTTGACGGAGTCTCGTCAAAATCGTTGGAACTTCTTGTTCATAAACACTGTAATCAATTTCCATTAGAATTTGTGCGAGTGTGACCAAGAATGAAATACATGTTGAGAGTTTCCAAACTTTTTGACGCCAATTATATTTGGATTTACTCAGTTCCATTCTTTTTGTAATGAAATTCCAAGAATATGGTGAGCCGCAGAGGTGATGAGCACATTGTACGAAAAATGAATGGGTTTCAAAGAGTTTCTCCATTGTCTGTTAAAAGTAAATACAAAATTGTTACTGATGCACTCTTAAACCGTGTATTGATGTCTACGTGTTATTTTTCCAGCGGTGAAATTTATTCTGGAGATGAACTGAACTGTTTATGTTCGACCTGAAGTGCTTTTAGTATGAAACTTGGAATTTATTTCTTCGTCCGATCTAAGTTGTGACAATGTGACAATAAGGAAAGTAGTAATATAAAAATACTAGGTTCAAGGTTGAAACAGAAACAGAGTGCTTCCGTCCGCACCACACTGTTTGTCTCTTCTATGTCAATAAATTGTGAAACATATAAAAGCTATAATATCTTGATATTTGATAAGACGCTGACGTGTTATTGTTCTGGAAGGAAGTGAAAAGTCCATCCAAATTTGAAAGGTAAATGTGTGAAATAATGTATAAAAATAGTAGGTTCAATGTTAAAACAGAGTGCTTCCACGCGACCCATCACCGCACTGCACTGCTTGTCTGTGATTTGTCAATAAATTGTGAAACACTTAATAGCTATATATCTTGATGTTTGAAGATTACCGAACATGAGAAAACACTGACGTGTCATTATTCTGGAAGTAAATGAAATGTTCAACCGAATATGCTAGGTAAATGTTTGAAACCGATACCTGTCAATCGATACATACATTCATGTATTACATATGGGATGGGCAGGAAGTGCGCGACACAGTTTGAGTGAATCCTTAGCGGTGAAACTCCCGGACCTGTTTACTCAAGAGATGGCTCATTATATAGCCCTAGTGATTCTTCACGCTTACCAAATAATTTGACGTCAATCCGCAAAGAAGTTCGACCATAAGAGTGGATACAGTCAGGATTCATTAACATTTCAGTATTTCTAAATATGAGTTGACGAACTTCATAGAAAATAATTTAAATTACTAATTAGTGTACAACAATGTGATTAGTTCGTAAATTGTTAATTAACAATACTTAAAATACTATTTTCTGTAATTTTAAACTATACGAAGAATATCATTTTGGGCCACTCGCGCCCGCCGAACCGCCTAAAGTAATATTCACCCAAACCAATACGATAAATTTTGATTTACATCTTTCGTTTCTCAATTGATGTGTATTGATGCACATGTATGATGTATTGATTGTATTTAACTAGCACAACGCCCGCCAAAATGGGCGTGTCTATCTAACACAAATTTAATTTATTGAGTAAGATTTCATTTTTATTCGAACCAATACATTATCTCTTACACTGGAATTTATTTTGAACTTAAATAGAACACATCTCTTACTTTTAACAAAAACCTACACAAAACAGCTCGATAACCATGGCTTTCTCCAATTTTCAAATAAAGAAAAATAGCAAAACTTTCGAGCCACCCTATAACAAAATGCATATCTCACTTTTACCAAAAACCTACTTGAAACAACTCGCTAACCTCTGCATCCTCCAATTTTCAAATACAAAAAATTAACAAAACTTTTGAGCCACCCTATGAGAGAATGTATAACTCACTTTTACCAAAACCTACTTAAAACAACTCGCTAACCATGGCTTTCTCCAATTTTCAAATCAAAAAATAGCTAAACTTTTGCACCACCCTATGACTAAATGTACACCAGTGCATGCACTCGCATTCGTACTCAATTCTGCCTAACCACCTGGTCTGCCGTCCTCCTTCACATCGCCCATTGTTACGGGTCACGGGGCTTGTTGAATCAATATTGGGGGCCACCCGCCTCCCCCCATCCAATACCAAACAAATATTTTTGCCCTATCTCCTACGTGTTAATTTTTTTAATTTTTTTTTAAATCCTTAAAATTTTCAAAATCAAAATCGTAGCTCTCTGATGATCTTTTTGCATTCAAGGAGCTCATCAAATTATTGGATCAACGAGGTAGGGCCTTGGAAGAATCTGGGACTCCCAAGTCTAGGCAACCAGCCTTCACGGAACGGAAGGCAACTCCAACATTGGCTTCTCACCATGGTTCCACTCAACTGGCCTGCCCAGTGCTAAGGGGACCTCCTGGTGCCGAAGTGTAATGACTATATTGAGTCATGCTTGGAGCAGAGGAGAGCCATCATTCGGAAGCATGTTTTATGCTGCAACTGCCTAAGGAAAGGACACGCAGTTGCAGATTGCTCGAGCGGCTCATTATGAAACTGCAACAGGAAGCACCACAGCTCTTCAATAGATAACCATCTGCAGTTGATTGATGTGGAAGTGTATTTTAAATTAGATTTCAGTATTCGACTATGCATTGTACCCGTAGCATTCATTTACCAAAGTATTTCTATTGTATTATGACTTACGACATCTTATTTATGACATCATTTGTGTACTACATGATCGTCTTTAGTTGATTACTTTCACTGGCACAAGTTATTACTTTGTGATGTTTCGAAATTATGTATTCCAAGGTGGGCGGTATATTCCGTCGGTCACTAATTACGTTAACTCAATATCCTACTCTAAGATAACCTATCCTCCCCTTCCTGGATTATTATTCTACCTTCGATCAGGTCAGATATAAATATCATGTGTATGTGCCTGTGTAAGTAGCTGGTAAAGTGCATAGCATGTGAAAGATGGGGGAGATTAGCCCTAATTAATATGCAAAGGGTTGATCTAATCACCTTAATCCCCCTAATTACCATGCGCACACGCACAAGGGTGAGATGCAGGTGTTCAGTTGAGTGAGGGGGGAAACTCTTTCGCACATAATAAAAAATAGACGTACCCCTACAACGTAAAATCATTCAACCATGACGTCATACGGGAACAAAATCGTTTTCGACTTTCAGTATGTACGTATTGAGCAAGATTAAGCAAAAAAAAACGCACTCAACCATGACGTCATGAATGAGTAGTAATGATAACCGGTTATACACTCAACCGTAACGTCTTACTGGACATAAGTGCAAAACCTATGTTATTAGATAGTCGGTGGGAGTTGGCCCCAGATATGACCTTCTTTT
>JAQGCB010002248.1:0-12020 GCA_034698835.1 Protaphorura tricampata | reverse complement strand
TGCGCTATTACGCGCGCGCGCGACAAAAGCAGCCCGAGATATTTTCCACACTACGTTCACATAAGTTAATGAACTCCGAAAAAAAATTTCAGGTCAAAAATCGAAAAACAGACCGCTTGGTTCCCTTGTAAGTTTCATATTGCCTTCGAGTAAAAGCATGTCACAAAAATTCTGCGTTTTATTACGAAGAAAGGTGTTGTACTTTTACGTTACACAAGCACGAAAGTGTCGTTGTATTTATGACGCTCCCCAGAAATCTTTTCATGGAAACTTAAGGAATCAAAAGATTTAACTTCGATTGTTCGACTTCAAATCCAGACTATCCAGTATGGCTTCAAATTTTTTTATGAATCTCGAATCTTAACAAGTTAGCAAATGGAGGACATCATTATAAATAATTCAAAGTGAGTTGATTGTACCCAAGGCTTTCAGCTTCCTGGTCCCGGAAAACATGATAAGAATAGTCATTTAAGTCATAGTATAAAAGTCTCACAATCTAACGTATATTCTGGAGCAAGAATTTCTGCTTGCATTATTTTTTTCTTCAAATTCTGACTCGCCAATTATAGGGATTGAATCCTCTCATACCCTGTGTAAGGGTTCTCTGTGAAGTTATAAACATCCGATTTCGTCCAAGGCTTGAATTTTCGTTTGTTAAAAGAAACGTTCCCAAGTAACCGCCTCTCATGACTTTGGCTGCCATTATTTTGTAAAATGCCTTTGAAGAACGGCTTATGTAGATAATAGATAGTAGATAATATATCAGTGAGCACTCATGACTACTGATGTTATGAGTTGAACTACTGTGTAGGCATGCAAATCTGTACTTGCTTGTGCAGAAAGATTCATGTATTGTATACTCATTTGGAATGCCGTATGGTATTGCGGACAAAATTTTATAACTTCTTACGATTGATGTGCTAAAAATGAAATCACATTCAGTGGAAAAGTAAATCGACACGAGCTCTTGAAATAAGGTGACCAGATTAAGTTTCACTCTCTTGGAAACCATGAACTTTGATGACGAAGCCGAAGCTGGCGCTGTATATGTTTAGCAAATATATCATGGGTCAGTTCTTTCTACCAAATCGAGTAATTGTGACAGATTTTTTTATTCTACATCTATCGATTAACCTAGAATTCCAAAGTCATTGCTCTCATTACTCCAGGTGCAGAAACAACAGTTAAAATAATTATTACAAGTGTACAAAAGTACAAATGCTCGAGGGTTTGAATAAATACTCATCTGTTTATAATAGCACAATGCTAGTGTACGGTAGATTCGCTCTCACCATTGTAGTCTTGCCGGCACTTGTTTATGGACGAATTGAGGGAATATACAACTTCATTTTGTTTGAAAATCTGGATGGTTGCTACAAAACACTGCTACTAATACTAATTGCTGAAGTTACGTTATGTGACCACTGAGGACAATCGATATTGTTGAAAGTCAAACATAAAACGAATATCACTTCTACATGTATTTAGTAACATACGGTTTTGTTCTTATTGTTTTAGGAAATGTTGCACTTGAATGTTAATAAACAAATCTTGAATCTTGAAAACGGAGCACTATTCCAACATTTTTTGAATATTTCCGACGTAATTTTGGTTTGCCTTCGTAAGTTTCAGAGGATGTGGCGCTTGTTGCATTGAAAGGGTCTTCGCAAATTCTGCATCATCACATTTATAGTGCTTCGTAATTTGAATTATGATTAATTTGATGATTTTCTCCTAATATTTCTTAATTTTTGATTTTCTTAATCTATGACTTTGGAATTGTACTACATTTAATTCTACACTGAGTCGTAGCGCTACCACTTTTGTTGTGGCAGCGATTATCATTGCATAAATGATGATTTTCTATAAATTCTGTAATGTTTCAGCAGTATATACAGTACTCCTGAAAGTGAAATAAGATCAAGATCTGAATCTACTGTTAACATTCTTTGCCCTGTTTTGGATTCTGTCATGTTTAATTAATTTCATATCATTATTGTTGTCAGAATTACTAGTAAGGATGTGATGTACCATCCATTCATTTATTTTATTTACAATATTCCTTTCACTAAATATTATATATTGAAATTGAGATATAACTGTAACATTTATTATATACGGTGGTTTTCGGACCTTGTAATATAGTATACAGTGAATCAATTCTATATGAGTACGCAACTAAATAATACCAGGTTGCATTAGGCTACGAAGGACCTTCTAAAAATTAATTAACTCCAGAATATGGTGAAAAAATGAGATATGGTTTGTAAATAAACGTCATTTGTATTAATTTGCTCTGGTATAATAACTCAACGTTTAGTTACATTAAATATTTTGCAACCATTTTGAGTAGGCATTACGGAATATTTGCTTTTCTTCATCCGTGCTAATTGTTCTGGGTAAAGTAACCTTAGAAATGTATCTTCAGAGGTATTCACTCTCCCTTGTGGTATTCTTTCAACCAGGAAACCCAATAATGGTAGATCAGTATGGATGAAAGATAAGAGAGAAAGTCGACGCGAAAAGGCCGTACTGAACGGACATTAAATATTTTGAGTTGAGCGATTCCTGATTCGTAAGATATTGAGTCATCCCGGCCCTAAGAATATTTCCGCACACACAATTAGTAAAAAATCAATTATTTTGAAATACATGTGTGCGATGAAAAACATTTAATGAGCGAGTGGTTGTTTCTATCAGTTCTGGATTCAAATTGAACGAACATGTTCTGATTTACGCATAAGTGACTACAACATATTTTAAAGACAAGGAAAATTACATTTGACCCACACAAATATCTTTGGAATCTTTGAAAATACCAGATGAAAAACAGGAAATATTTTTCGGATTTTGTGAATTACACATTATATAGAATAGCGTCCTTTCTCTAAAAATTAAACTCGGGGCTATATTGAATCCACTGTTTAGACCACAATTAGGTTTCATAGTCTTTCTTGAGTGGGCGTGGGTGGTTTCGCAGGAATTCCGCCTCCGGGTATCTTTTCAAAATATATTAACTGAAGCAGAGTCAGGGTAGTTTGAATTCTATGCTGAAAATAGTATAGCGTCTTTTCCAATGGGAAAACTCGTTAGACGAAAATATGTTTTGATGAGTTCTGATATAGGTTTATGTATTAGAATTGTTATCTAGTTCCTGAGAAAACTTTTCCACATGTCTACTCTACTTGATTTCTCTCAATTAGGAAGCCATCCTAATAATATATATTTTGGGATGCGAAACAAACAATTCTCAGAAAGTCTTGAAATACATCCTGTGTTTCCCATAAACTCATGGATTGTCCATATATAGAGCAAAAGAGATCGAGTTTCACTAATGCGTTCCCAGAGTCCAAAGAATCTAAAGCTTAAATATTTTGATAAATGAAAGCATTCCACATTGTTAGATAAATTCGTGACCATATGGTCATCAGTGCAAGTGATTCGTGTCATAAATATTTTGGCATGAAAAGCGCAATGGTACATTAGAAAACAGATCCTGTCCTGTGCGTGTGCCTTGAAACCTTTAAGGGCCAGAAAGTGTCAGTTGACTACTCGAGTGGAAAATCAAGGAATACACAATAGATTAAGAAAAACAACTGTCCTTAAACTTATTAATTCATTAACATCTAAAAATTCAAGGTAATGACCGTGTGCAACAAAACGCACATACTTTTGTAACTAGCCAAAACTTCAGACTGAATTATACAATGAATTTTGCAAAAATAACCGTACATTAAATTTAGAGGTTATGTAGGCATACGTAATATCATCAGAGAACCCATTCCCGTATAAGGGATGACTGTCCAATGTATTTCAATACAAATTAGAGGAAGCACAACATGACACAGCAGAAACGCATCTGATCTGAGTATACTATTACAGATATTTAACTATAATATTAGTACCTATACATTAAAGAAGGATGAGTTAACATAGGTAAGGGATGATGAGAGCTGGCAACCATCTCTTCCGGAAAAGAGATCGATACAGGAGAGATGGTTTTTTTGGGTTCCGGACTCCGGACATTTTCCTTCCTTTCCTTTTTCCTTTCACCCAGAACACCGTTGGTCCATCCAAGCAATCCACATCCACATTTTTCTCCTCAAGTGCCTTCACTCCACTTTAACCCTAAACTCTTCATAAATACCTGAGCTGTACCTTTACTCCTAGACTGATACTGCTGGCGACGCCGAGTTCTTTAACTCCTCGGTTTTGTGGTCTACTAAATTGAGATACTGAGCCCGATTGAATGACGGCGTCAGTTCTCCAAGAAGTCAATTCTCCTAAAGGAGCTTTTATCATCTAAAGTTTTCTCTTGTCAAGGCTCAAGGAAGATCCTGTCCTTTGAAGAAAATAACTACAACTACAAATGGGATATAACATACTATAGAAGGAAACCCTAAAAATGCGGGATAGGCACACATCACCCGTGTATACGTAGAACATAGTGGAGGCGGAAAATGCAATGCGACAGAATATGAGGATTTCAGGCATGTACAATTACAGTAAACACTTTCCGCATTTCAGAAAATGACATCTGAGCAAGGAGAACATGCTTTGCAAAAACTCAAAACATACTGATAGACGGTAAATACACCCACGCAAAGCATTTTGAGCTTTTGCTGACCTTTAGAAATCTAGAGTGCTCGAGTTGACTGTAAAGAAATATAATCTGCTCAAATAAGTTAAGTCAAAGAAGGATTAAGATTAGATGAGAATTTCTCGAGTGTTTTGCCATCTTTTTACCTCAAGAAGTTACAATTTTTTTGTGTTTTATATTTAATGAAGACGCGACGTTGAGTTTGAGAGTTGATGCGAGGGAGAAAATTTAACGTGTTCCCGACCACTTCAATCAAAATAGGTTTTAGTTTTAGACCCTAGCTAGGCATTTCATTTTATTGTGATCCTCTTTCAGCAAACAGCTTATATGTTATTATGGCTCTGCACTTCCCAAAATCTTATGATACATTTACGATAAGACTTGGGAAACGAAAGAGCGTGGCTTCGCAGTTCTTCACTCGTTACCCTATTTTTGACAATCTACACTTGTATGCGCACCGGAGATGTAGTCAGAAATCTAACCTGTTTCAATTGAAAAATATTTACTTCTCTCACTTTGAGTTTTTCATTCTTGCTTGTCCAAAGCGAACCAGTCTTCATTGAAAAATAGTTTTTGTCTTACATGCGAACGTAAATTAACGAGTGTGTATTTCTTAAAAGCCTATAATTGTCTGACCCTTTATACAATTCATACATAAAACTCACCCTAACTTGACTGAACAAACAGTTGAAAAGATCGGCTAAGTACAATTACATTTGCTTCGTGCAAACATTGTCCTTATGGCATACAAAAAACATACATTCAGGTTATGTTTTGGTTTGGGATTGCTGTGCTGATATCAAAGTTTATATGAAAAGTTTACGTAATCTCCAACTCCTAAATGTTCGTGGTGTGACTGCTTTAAAATATGAAACAGTTCTGAGACTAATTTAAAATTACGATTTTTTTGGAACAACACAATCCACGAGTATAAATTTGGAATGCATGTCTTCAAGGACTTTGTTTTGGAATCTGGATGACAGTTTTTGGTAGAATAACTTTGGTCGTCTCGCCCTAGAAAATCACAGTGAAAGTTAATGCCCAAGCGGCACACTAGTAGGAGACTACTACATTTAATGAGAAATACGCAGTGGTGAGCCCAAGAGAGAAAGCAGAGAAAGAAGCAGGAAAAGTTCTCAAAGCTGAAGACGAAAAGAAAAAGTTATTAAATGCTGGAATGTCACATGAATAATCCCTTTTATTCATTTTATGAGCCTACGCGTTCACTTGACTGACATTTCCATTAGCACAACTTTGTTGTCAACTATTCCAACGACCAAGACTACTCACAACTCCATTCCATTCCAACTGCATTGAGTACAACATGGATGGGCTACCTATATAGAAAGTCCAACTCTGCCACACAGAATATAATAAAATAAATTTTTGAGAATTTAAACCACCATAGCCGACTAAATATTGCATATAAGATCGTAGGAATTTTTCAGCGTTCAACAAAAATATTTTACTGAAAATTTGGCATTGCTATTTGTTCAGGAAGCCAAAATCTTACTATAGCCTCGATTTGGCATTTCATTCCAAAACACGAAGCAAAATATTAAATTGTGTGTAATATTTCAACATTTTTTTGAATTTGAAATGACAATGCTTTCCAACTTTTCAGGCTGAGAAAACGAGAGTCGTTGAGAAAACTCAAAAGAGTTCAAACGGAAACCACGAACATGGATGAACTCGAAAGCGGAAGTCGACTTCCTCCACGTCAGCATACTTTAGATTGAGTGCTTTTAAGGAATGAGAACAAATCCTTCCGTTGCATACCTTTTATTCAGTCGTGTAGAATTTTTGAGTATTCCGAAGAGTATTGTACCCTTTGACGTCGTTGCAGAATTCATGTCAAGAAATCTCTGTCGTCGCTCCTCGATTCGTTTCTGTTCTAGGAAATGGTAAAACTTATTTAGACATTTCTACAGAATTCAAGTCATATTATATTCTGTCAATGGCAAATAAAATGTCATTTTCTTCAATTCTAATGAGGAGGTCCTGAGAATAGAGGAAGTGGAAAGACAAGGTAAGACTTCCTTATGACAGGAGTTAACGAGCAGAACGATGCCCTTCTATAGATCCAAATTATGCTGTTTATTTAACTATAAAGTGTTTTAAAATATGTATGAAACCGTTTTGTTTCATAGCGTTGAAAGACTAAACATCAATTGAAGCCAGCACAATCTCAACCGCTTTGAATAAAATGTCGAGGTTGTAAGAAACAGAAAACTTTAGTGCATTAATGTTGACACTTATTTCTCATGAGTTCTAAAAGGCCTAATGTAGTCTGTGTAGAAGTCGAAAAAGTATTAACTTTATTTTTCTTGAAAAATTTTGTGTAATATTACTTCAAAGTTCGGCATTAGCGACACAATCTAACAACATTATTACTCCATTAGTTCTAAATACATGCTGGTACTATAATCGAGTTTTGCAGAGTTTTTGAGATGAGAAAGTCGTGGCATGCTATATAGGCAGCTGTTGCTCTGACTTTCTCCGGTGAAAGCTGTCAAAACCAAGAGCGACATCTTCAAATGGTAAAGGATTGAAAGCGAAAAGTCCAAAATTGGAGTGCTGGATGGAAATGACACTGTCTTGAAATATTTTTCAAAGATACTTCCAAAAAAAGCTGAGTTCCATGACAGTATGAAAATTAATTTTCCCAAACCAATAATGTAGATATTAGACTTGCAGGGTAGCCAATTAGAATGATAAAAGTACTGCATACTTATTACATAAAATTAAAAGTGAAATGAAATATGAAGTTCTAATGGTTAGTAGACGTCAAAATATTTTGCATGACAACTGAGTGAGATGAAAGTTTTGTAAGCTTATGAGTTAACACATGTTACGCATGCATAGGACAGGAAATAATACTTATGCTGTTGAAAGTTTGAATTTTATAATGGCAGTGACAGTTGAAATGAAATGGAAAGCTGAATTTAAATTGATGTGTATTTAAAGTTGGATTCTACACGAGCCAATTTTTTTTCTCGCATAATTTCACTTTTATGACATTTCTAGTATTTAATTAAGCATGAAGGTCTGCCAGCGGTGATCCGTGTGCCACGCTTAGCAAATTATGAACCGGTTTCCGCTGTATTACAAAGGCCAATCCACATTTTTCACTTTGAAGAAGAAGCATTAATTTTTAAGTCTATGTTATTACATGTAATTTAGTCATCATCAAATGGAAGCTTTCTACTTATGCCACAATTGTTAACTAACAATAAGAAGAGCAGAACAGTCTCGGCTTAATTGAAAATGACAGGCAGCAGCACCAAGGCTTTGGGTCATTGGCCGTTTATTTAATCGTAATTTTCATAAGTACAGGTTCTAAAAGAGAACCATAAACTCTTATTCATAATAACATGTGTTCGTCACCATTATCATCATTATCATCCATCTCGTTATGTTTTGTAGGTCAATAGTGAAAATCTAACTGAATCTACTCAATTTTCCTTGGCATTTGGGAATTCATATAAAATCCAAAGGAAACAGGTGTAGAATTTATTATGTGATCTCGAACAGTTGAACAGGAGGGTATAAAAAGGCTCTGGTTATATTTATATTTGTCACTAAGACTTCTCCAGATTATTAGATTGAGTAAACTATCAGACCCAACCACTTTGACAATAATATCTGAAATGGAACCAAGACACACGTTTCTGTGCGCACTGGCCTTCCTACTCGCCTTGAAGGTAAGCATTTCATTTTAGTTGAATTCAATAAATTGTACGTGGCTCAACACAAGTTCACTCAAACTGGTGTAAAGTGTGATGCAACGATTTTTCTGCTTCGGAAGGGTTTCGTACGTAACAGAATTTACCATAGACCTTGCGAACATGACCTCTGAGCGCCAGGTCGAAGTTTTCGGTCTGAGACCTTGCTGAACCGTGACCCGTCCTGAATTGTGCAGCGATAACCCCATTTTGCATACCATTGTTGTGATTAATGTTTAGCTGTAGCTCTTGTCGTGTTTCAAAGGTCTTGCAGTCTGTCCTGTTCGCCAATTTTCCTCGCAATAAACAATTTTATACAACCCGTACAAACATGCCTTCAGTACACTCCATTTTGTCCACTAATTTCTAGATTTGGACTATGATATTTTCAATATTTTGTCTAGTTTTCAACGGGAGTACTGGTGTCTGAAAGCCAACAAGTGGCCTTGGAATCAAGCTCTGACCTTCTGCCCTCTCCAAAGGAAAGTATAAAAATCAAAGAACAACTTCGAGCCATTCGCCATTTTTATCCAACCGTTGCTCATATCCACCATGCTGCAAGTTGGATCCCAGGAGAAGTCGTTGTTCTTCAAGACGAATTAAACAGTAATATCGGCGTCATTAAGGCCATCAACGAAAGCAAATATGGGCCATTGCTACCAGTCGTGTCTTCAGCGAGCAATGATGACACTTCAAATGAAGTCGTTTTATCATTTGAAAGACCTTACAATGGAGTTGTATTCAGCAAATTACTGGAGAAGCAATACAATATCACGGTTCGACCAAATTTTATTAGTTACGAAACTAGGAATCAAATCTCATTTGTAAATTCATACCCGACATACTCAACGTATGTGATTAAGAAAATGTGGACGGCTGAAGGGAAGTCAGATCAAGCGTTTTCTCATAATTGGCAATTTACCGTAGCTCCTTCCGACACATTGTCTGTTACTTTGGAAAAAGAATGGGGTGATGATCTTTAAAAATAGACAAAATAGTTTATACAACTAACATTTTATTTATTCGTGTTATTCAATGTTTAATTTGTCAAACACGGGGAGCATGGTATAATCGGTAATATTATGTGAAAATGCGGATTACGTTGTTATTGTTCATTTATATGCTATAAACATTGTTAAATTTTGTAAGTGCAGAAATTTAATAAATCTTCTATATACGAGACAATAAAAGCGAAATTATTGAACATTGTCTGCATATATATTCATATATTGGTTTAGAAATTCAGAGTGAACTAAACTTATTTCGAATTGAATTTGAATTTATTCTTGATCCTCAATTCGAAGAATATTTAAACCGTCTAGTCTTTTCAAGTGTAAAATTCTTTTGGAAACTTCTCTTTGCCAATCTTGAGGACTTGCTGAGGATGTGAATCTTTCCTCCAGAGGATTTCCTGTCAAATAATAATATATTCCAATACTAGGCTTGAACATCTTTTATCAGAGAAAAATCCTATTTGACGTGTAGAGACCTCCCCACAGAAACGAACAGAAGTAATTCGTATGATAAAATTGCTCAATCAGTACTTTCCGTACCTCTCAAAGACAATTCATCAAGGCTCGGCAGCTCACTAAGTTTGCTAACTTCTGACCATTCTCTTGTTAAATTGTTTGCCAAATACAGAACTCTGAGATTTTTGCAAGCCGTGACCCCTTTGGATGGTTTTTCAATTGTGTTGTACGAGGCCCAAATTTCTTCGAGGGTGTCCGCGCAAACTTCCTGAAAATAAAATTAAAATGCACAGACATATGCTTTAACTGATTGGAACAGGACACATTATGTAATTATAAATAATAACGAATCACTCACGACTCCACTCAAGCTCTTTAAGTAATTTCGTCCTACGGAAAGTATTTTGAGATTCTTGAGGGCATTCATATTGTTAATGCGTTCAATCATGTTTGTGGAAAGCGAAAGTTTCCTGCAAGTGTATGTTAACAAGCAAAAGATTAATTTTATTAGAAATCCTTCACGTTTTGAAAGTCTACTGGAGTGATCTAACTGTCCTATTTGATAATTTATTCAAAGTTTTATGACAGTTTCTGTGAAATACTGACTCGCAGCCTGCAAGAAGTGCCATCGATGCGTCCATCTTTTCAATTGGTGGAATCCATCCATTTAGTTTAACTTCAGTTAACTCACTGATTTTTTTACCCTCTCTCTGTTCCCACATTTTGATCGCTTCTTTTATATTTATTTTTCTTGTTGGCTGTTGCTGCGTCTAGAACAGTAAAAGTGAGTCGTAAATCCTGAATTAATCTTTATTCTTGTGGATTAATTATCCACAGTAATTACCATTTAAGTCGGAGATCAGTGAGAAGACAAGGCAATAGAACAAATTATGTATTTTCCACACTTAGAATATTGATACAGTTATGAATTGTATTACACCGTGTTAGATGATACAAGTTTCCGAAAAAGACCCATTTATTGACCAAACAAGTTTTTGCTTACAAGAGACGAACATTTCCAGCAAAGTTGTAGTTATTCATAGTTCCAGAACATGTCCAAATTAGTTTCCTTCAAACTACAGAAGAATCCCACGAGTCAAACCTCAATCTCAAATTTAGGCACGCCGAAACATATGGGAAAGGTTAGAGTCCGAGAATTGGACGAAGCTGACACAAGTCAGACCAGATTATCTCGTATGAGCGAACAGTACGTGAAATCTTAATTCCGACTCCGTAATTCTCTAATGTATTTTCTGAAACTATATATATTATGGACAGTGCTTCGAAGATAATTAACTTTTCCTTACCAATTTTCGGGAGTCGGATAGAAGATATCGTGTATGAGCAAATAATAAAGTACAAATTGCGCACATCGTAACTATAACCGTTAACGGCAATATATTCTGCGATATACAAAATTAAATTGTCAGTAGCAGGCAAGCTGAGGGTCATTTTGTATTTATTTTCTAATGGCCTGGTACATTACCAATTTCATTAGAAAATGAGCACATTAATTGGCATGTACTATGTACTATACTAGAGTCCGGTCAAAAGTCGCAATGTTTTTTTCGTTCAGCTTGGGCGCTTTACAATTTCGCCTACGAAAGGTAACCCAATTAGTAAGTAGAGTTCGTCAATTGAAATTAGACGACCCATCCATACCCCATAATGCTTGGGTCAATTACAATTACATTTGTAATTAAATTACAGAATTACAATTACATTCGTAATTAAATTACAGAATTACAGTTACAATTACGTAATTGCAATTATTTTTTTCTCAATTTCTTCTTAGAGTATTACACTCAAGTTTTGTGCTACTAACTTGATGAAGTTAATGTTCTCGAGGAGAAGAATAGTTTTTAGTGCTGAAAAACACAAAACTTATTATATGAAATTGTAATTGTAATTGAGTTAAGTTTCACAAATGACAATGTATTTGTAATTAATTATACTTTCAATGTAATGGGCCCAAGTGAAGTCTGATATTGCAGCAGTTCGGCTCCGCATTCCCCTGTAAAATCGAGAGACTTCTTTGGTCGGACCTTGCTTAGGAATTTTAAACCGCCAGACAGATTGTACATTTTTAGAAAATTGGACGGATTATGTTGGATTCAAAGAAGCTGCTCCGCCAATAACATTTCATCAGTAGTCGGTAGTGGTAGTTCTTGTGACACGACCCGTTCACTCTGAAATCTGAAATGTATATAACACTCTCTCTTTAAT
>JAQGCB010002247.1:0-12023 GCA_034698835.1 Protaphorura tricampata | reverse complement strand
CCGCTATGTTTTGAAACCAATGGGAGTATCAGGCAGTCCAGGTCCAGATCCAATGCCTCCAATGTTCACGCCTTCTGGTTACAACAACAATTTAGGTGATTCGGGACCACCCAGCTTCCTAACGCCTTCGCCAGAAATTAATCACGGCTGTATCCCATCTGGTTCTGACAATCAAATTCACGACCAAAGACTATAGTTAAGTTAAGCTCATGTTGGAGCGAATTCTAGTTAGTTATATTTAGTTCATTAGTTAATTGCTTTTATTACGATTAAGAATTTCAGCTTTTGCTGTTATCAATAAAATTAGAATAAAAGCCAAAATATTATAATTAAATGTGTTTTATTCAATCGAGCTCGGAATTTTCAAAATGAAAAATCGTTGTCAATATTGTTCCATATTGCCCTCACCTAGCTAGACATGACATAGGCGAGGTACCCCTAGTAGTAGCAAAAAAAATGATCTAAATACAAGATATTAGTACGTACGAACATCATTCACCATATGGACCGCCCGTTAATTTCACCATAGCGAAGCGGCAAGGGTTGCCATTATGTAATTACTGTACTGCAACACTACAAGACGAGTTGAATACGGCTAGTTTCGATTTCGCCATCGTATCGACAATACAATCAAGGAATCGAGTGTCGATATTTTTGTATTTTCTGCCGAACTATCGAATTTGACAAGTTCGGTTCTCCACTACATCTGGAGTTTCCGGTAGCCCACGAAGTCAAGTTTTGAAAGTCAAGGCGGTAAAGGAAAATCTGGATTATTAAATTATTTTGGCAATTTAAAAAATAAAATCGAAGTCTTTTTTTAACTGGATACTGGAGGATTTCTGAGATCATTGAATGCTCAATTAAATTATGAAATTATAGTACACAAAATTTTACCCAGTTTCAAATCTGGTAAGTGGATAACCTATTATTTTTTTAAATTAAGTTTGGACACAATAAATTTTTAGTTTGTCATTGTTGGTTAACTTTATTCATATTAATGTCAGACTGACGAATTAAATTAATTAACATGTCGTCCAGTCCGTTCGTCGACTCCATTTTATGATACAAAATCATTTGAATTTTGAATTTATGTAATTTTTTTTTAAATCCAGGAACTCAAAGATGAATTCTTCAATAAAAGAGACAGAGGAATGGAATTGGGATTGGGATGCAACTATTGAGATGCCAGATCATGTATTTTATTTCATAATTGGAACTTCCATTCTTCCCGTCATTCTATTCTTTTCACTTTGGTCATGGCTTGGATGGAAACTATTCGTAAATAACTAATTTAGAATTATCGTGAATTAATCTTCTGGTATTGGCAGTAATATGTACATTTGTAAGACAAGAATTTTTTAGTACTCAATTTTGGACGTACAAGCTTTATTTGAATAACACACGAATCGAACATGTTTTATCAACAATGAATTTTTGGTAAATACAAATACAAATGTCTATTTTTTGTTAATAAGGCCAAGTTTTAATTTGTATTTTTTATTTATAAGCGTCTGAGGCAGACAGGTACGTTTTTGACAGGGACTTAAGACTTCTGTGTACTTCTAAATCTAAATAGTAACAATCGACTTGGCACGGAATATTAAGAAAGCCAAGACTTCAAAAAAGTTCAGACAAAATGCATATTCTGTTAACTAACGCAAGGATTTGCGTGGCTGCGCCTAACTTCAGTTTATCACATCCAGAAGTCGGCTATAACACTCAATTTGGCCAATTTAATGACTAAAAAACTTAAAAGAAATAAAAATCGAGATACTTCCTTCTGTTGGCTTTGGCTTATAAACATAACATTAAGGCTCAGCTATCGAAAATAGTCAGTTCTTCCAGACGCATTCTTCCAAAATGTGTTTCCACGCGATATCTTGCCAGATCTTTTCTCGTCACCATTCCCACGACCTGTTTATAAGCAGAATAATATTGAAATTTTAAAACAAAAGAATTACAAACATAAAAATAACTGGTTTGCGAAAAAAATATAGAATTGTTCTTTCATTTCTATTAAATTATTTTTGGAAAAATTATTCCTTACCTCATTCAGATCATTCACAATGACTAAATGCCTCAGCCCCAAACCTCTGAACAGACGAAATAATCTTGGCATGGACGCATTCTAAAAACATAAAAACATTTGTATTTTATCCGACAAATGGTGTTTCAAATTATATTCACGAGAAAATTAGGCTATTGACAGAATTTAGTTGCAAGTCAAGTCGAGATATAAAATTCGTTCTAGAGAACTAGAGAACTAGAGAAACTCACTCTCAAAGTACCGATAATTTTGGGAACGAATTAACTTGAAGGAATATGGAAGTCGATTGTCGATCGATTCCATTTAAGTTTAGTAGAACATTATACAAATTAGCTCAGCTTGGACTTGTGCAATAGTTACTAAGCTCCAGAAATACTTCCCGAACCGTAAAATTATTTTATTATATTTTATACTTACGTGCTGTGCAGTATAGGACGCTGCATTCATTACAGGCCGTAGGTCCAAGGTGAACCGCCGCTCTTCATCAGAGATATGAACTTGCTGTTTCAAAGTAATACGATTTTAGATTTTTGTTCTTGCCTCAAAAAATTAAATGGTTTAAGACAATTTACCTGAATTGTAGGATATCTGGGATAAGCATCTCTAAAATATTTAAGAATGTCTCCACGATTACTCCAAGACTCAGCGGTTTCATTGAATAGTTTGTGCTGAAGCATAACGATCAGTTGTGAACGGAGAATCATTCCACGGAATGTTCCCTGATTTCTCTGTGGAGACACAAAATTTAAATTTCATTTAGAGGTTTTTGCATTCGATTTTCAATTATCATAACTTTACTCGATCTGATGACGTTGGCGTGTCCACGACCGGAAATCCATTGTGTGTTTCAGTTGTCAAAATGTCGATGACGTTTCCAACTGGCTCTGTGCAACTCAACGTGACTACGGGACAACTCATAACTTCAGTCGCATAAATATTATGGGAAAGTGGTGGAGGCTGCCAGGGAAGTAGAGGTACACCCATGAGCCGAATATGAGTGTCATATATTCCCTGAAATCGATTCAAACAAATTAATTCAATTGGTTCAATCAAGCCTGGAATCCAAAAGGTTTCAAGCCAAGGATATTAAGTGAAAGGGAAAATACGAGTCCAAATATTCGCACCCACTTCACTTTCCTCAGAAACTTTCGAAAGGAGATCGAACTGAGTTCATTACCTCATTAAAATAGTCCCCAACCCATTTGGCCACCATAAGAGTAATCATGAGAGGTAACCCCAGGGTCAAATTCCCAGTGGCTTCTATTAAAATGACTGTCAAACTAATCGTCATCCGTACAACACCTCCCAGTTGTGCGGCTGCTCCAATCAGTGCGTATTTTCCAGGATCTACCCATGACTGAGAAATATATTAAAGTAAAACTTAAGCCCACACATTCACAAAAAACTGCTACAACTTGAAATATATCTAAACTTGCCTTATCCGGAAAATAATATTCCATGCCAGTTCCGACGACTCGACCCCAGGCCGCCCCTGTCAGTAAGGCTGGAATAAATAATCCACTTGAAACGCTGAGGCCGTACGTCCAAACAGATAGGAAAAAATACAAAAAGAAAAAGACGAGAACGCTGGAGAGTTTATGAGATCCTAAAATATACAGTTTGGAATTAATAACTTGAATATTGAAGATTCAATATTTTTAGTCATTAAATTTATAATTTTTACTACCTGGTGGATCATGGAAAAGAGAACGCACAGAGCTTTCAGGTGTCTGAAACCTGGTATGGAAAATTGCATTATTATTTCTCAAAGCATTGCTTAATCAGTTAGAACCGTATGTACTATTTTTAAATCGCTTACCAAATTGCCCCTAGAGCTGAGTATTCTCCATCAGCACAAAACATTTGGATTGGGTACCTAGTGGGGTCATCCCCTAATGGCTTGCAGTCATTGAAAAAGTAAATCATGGAGAACCCTACGGTTGCAGTAACAGCAGCAACCATCATTGCTTCCAGAACTTTGGCCCAACTTCTATAAATGTGTCTGAAGTACGACAAAAACAGGGAAATGTGTCAAGTGTTAATCTAAAAAGTGTATAACACAAAAGACTTACCTCATTCGGAAAACCGTCAATTTGTAGTTTATAAAATTGAAAAGAGCACCGAGCAATCCACCAAAAGTTCCCATAATGAAGAAAACAGGGATTTCAATGAAATCATAATTCGTATTATCAAATTTTCCGAAATTCAAAAGGCCAGCGTAATTGAGCTCTCCTAGTTAAAGGGAAAATGAATGAATTATATAATTTAGGCTTCAAATGCTAAATTCCCCTTTTCAAAATAAATTAATTTAGTCAAACCTGGTCTTCCATGATAAGCGGATAGGACGATATTGAGTGTAAAAGTTGAAATCATAGATCCAAAAAATATTCTCCATGTTAAACTTTGATTCCAAAAACTAGCTCCTTCCTCCAAACTGAAAAGAACACCACCTAGAAAAAATCAACAGAGCGTCGATTTTTATAAATACAACTTCTCCTCTTCAGTGAAAATAAACCAAAAGTTTCTTTCGCCGAATAGATGACAATCACTGAGTTTCACAATTTCTTAATAAATTTAAAGAAATGTTGAATATTCGGCTTCGGTCGGTAACTGTAACTGATACCAACTTGTATTTGGTATTTCGTATAAGGCCTAATAAAGATTTTTCCGAATATCTATAGATTCATGTATATTCAAAAATTGACTGCAAAGCCAAATTGTTAAAAACTTGCCAACTGGTGCTCCAAACGCAGCGGCGACACCTGCAGCTGCCCCTCCAGACACAAAATCTCTTTTTTCATGATCCTCTCGAAAATATTTAAAAAAGTTAAAGTCTCTTCGGAATGTTGTGGTTTTCCCTTGTGAGATTCCGGCGGCAACGACGGCTCCGGAGTGTATCATTGGGCCTTCCTGCATCCCATAAAAATTACAGTTCATTAACGCTACAAGGCTACAACTAACAGATTTTAATAGTTCTACGTACCTTTCCAACAGCTAATCCGCCAATGACTGAGCACGTAACTCCAATTGCTTTAATTATTAAAGTTTTTATTCGAACAATACGAGGCACTTTTACTCCGTTCAGGTAGCACTTCACTTGAGGTATACCACTTCCAGCAGCAACCGGCTGTAAATAAATAAATACTTTTTAATCTCTACATTCTTAAAAGCAAGAAGTAATATAGTTTATTGCTCCGTTCATTTGATTCCTACGGAAGTTAGTGACATTTATAAACATTAAAACTTACTAGAAACTCATAATGTCATAATTAACAAAAAATATAAAATTACCTCAACATAGGCTACCAAAACAGCACCAATAGTAACTGGAATTATATTCCAAACCACCCACATGAGCCATGGTTTGTACAGACAGTCGTCAATGATGCACTGATCAGTTGAATTCCTTAACATTGAGTATTTTATGTCCGAGACTTCCTCAATAGTAATGTCAATGGCACAGGCAATGAGGGCTGTGAATTTTCAATATAATTATTCATCCGATCCGAACGTCTAAGTCTAAGCCGCTACACTCAAATATTATATTACTTACCAGTGACGACTCCGGTGAAAAACATAATGACCCAACGGTAGATATCTTTCCTGTATACAAAATGAAATCCCTTTGTTCGCTCTTCATCCACCAGTAAGGTGTTCTCACACACATCGTAATCTAAACTCTAAGAAACCAGCTGATTTAGAACTGAGATTTTGAAGAAAGTGATGATAATTAGAAATATTTAGATCATAAAGACTCACTTCAAATTTTGAAGATAACAATCTTAGGTTTCCAGGTTGGACTTTGGTAACAGTCATTCTTTCGGAATCATCCTGTTGTGGTTGAGTCGGCACACTCTCAAAACTGGCCTGATTTATTCCCTCGGGGTCATCGTAAGCGTCATCTCCATCATACTAAAAAAACCGTTGTATTTATTCTTACAGTAAATAATTATCACATTTTTAGGATTTTGTGGTTATAGCTATGTCAAGCTCTAGTCTTCTATTATTCCAAACTTTCAAAAAAAAGTGGGTAGGTATGTGAAGTCTAGGCTAAGTGAAGTTCACTCATGTTCACGAATGTTTTTAATTATTATCGAATTTATTTCCTTACATTGATGTGAACTGGAATGAATGGTCTGACTCTGCTGACCCTTCTTTGCCGAGCTCCCGGTAACAACGGAGATCCTTCCCGGTCATTGCTGACCACTCCTTCCACCACTGTTTCCATAACTGTATAGATAAACTGGAATCAGGTCACCAGTAATAGTAATAACCGTCTTCTTGTCCAAGAAGCAAAATCATCACCATTCACCATTTAGCACAGCTGAAACAGAATAAGAACAACACATGTAAAAGAAATAAAAACTAATGGTTGTAATGCAATTAAATATAAATTAATTGCTCGTTGTGTTGTAAAATTGCAAGTACCTAAGCATTATTTCATTCACTGCTTATCCTACTAATTTTGTGCCCATCACACGCGAAGTTATTTCTAGCTTTATAGCTTTGCTATAGTTTATAATAGTTAAATGATGATTCGAACCGAAATATGCGAATGAACAATTTTTCAATGGCAGTTGGATTTACAGTTAACTTACGTCATTCATAATCATAATACAAAAAACACGAGTAAGGACTTTAAGTTCCATAAATTGTAATTTGAAATGACTACGTAAACTATAAAGCAGAAGACAGACATCTGCGGATTAAACGATAACAAGATTATGTAATTATGTATACATGAATGACCCCTGAGTTGAGCTTAGAAAGTTAACGACGTAAATGACCTCAGACAGAATGGTACTAGACTAAATCTTTAAAGAAAATATTTTTACACGTCAAGTACTTTATTGCTTGTTAAGAATTCAACCGAAGCTTCTAATAACATTTAAAGGCAATTCAAAATTCAAAGCCATTTCAACCCCATATAATTTGGTGAATTTCACTTCATATTATATATAATTGAACTTTTTCTGCAATTTGAATATTTTAACTGCCCAAGAGATAAGAGAAACGCTTTCAAAATATGGCTACGCTACGACTAAGACAATAACTTACACTTGCTTAAAATTCAATGTACTATGTGTATGGTAATGTACTATGTTGTATGGTAAAAACTTGGAGAGGTTGACTTATTGTTAGTTTTGAATTAGGAATTTAATACTTGCAAATTAAGACAACTCTTGATAGTGATATAGAGGTGACTGTTGACAGATTAGAGAGTTGAATTCACTTTATTCAATTCTACTCGGAATACTTTCTACAGAAAATGGTTTGCTTCTAAATTATTCCTCATCCTTGATTCGGAATCGGGTAATTGATCTGATTTGGTATACCAAAGCAGGTCCAATAAAATAAACATTTTTATCAAGATTATCTTGCTTTGCTTAGTACAAATCTATCATTTTAGAACAAAAGTCAATTCAGGTTAGTATAATTTATGAAACTTTATTGACCACGGCACGGGAGTGATAACGCCATATACGAAAATAAAAACAATGGCAAACACAGCCAAAATAATATTCAGTTGACAATGGAACGTTTTCTGGAAAATATTACTGCCCAAGAATTATCACTTCTCCATGATCTCTAATTATAATTATAATGCAAATGAAAGTTTTCCCTACAGATTAAACTCAAAATTCGCAACCTTACACTTACACACACTGACACCCTAATAGTCACGCTAATTAATATTAATAATTATTAATACATACACCATCCATGGGATGAGCCTGTGAATCCAAAAATACAAATTGCTAATGCAAGATTTATACAAGCTGAGTTAATGTACAAGCTGTTAATTAACAAAAATTAAAAAATAACTAGCCTACAGAATTATGAAAAAATTTATTACTCACCATTTGAGGAGGAAATTCTTTGAGATATTACTCTACTCTCTCAAGTAGTGCAGTGCGTGTCTGTCTCTATTGAGTATAATGACTCATTTGAGACTGCATTTCCAGTGAATTCCAACCAATTCTTATCAATTTCCAACCAAAAATAAACAACAACCTTACGTGTACGTAGTCATAAAACGCACGCAACTCTTTGACAAAATAACAGGCAAGCAAACAAGAGATTCCTCCAACTGCCAACACTAATACAAAAAAAATACAAAATGAAATACTCGGAGCACTCAATTTTCCGTTGTCGCAATCGGAATGACTCAAAATTCTATCTTTGGTAAATATTTCAGACTTTTTGAATTAAATGTTCAACTGACAAAATCAATGAACTTTAATTTTTAGTAATTTTTTGGAAACAATATAAAATTTAAATCTGAAAAATCTGAATTGGGACTGTTTTGGTTTTAGCTGTCTGTCAGAGTGGGAGTGCGAGTGCGACGTGAGAAATTGAATACGAACGACCTTCATGAGTTCACCACGTGCGTCTCGGACTCTCAAAATCAAATGCAACCAAATATTTACATTATTCGAAAACTACACATCCTGGAGTTTTGCTCTATTGTTGCTTATTGATCTACTCAAAAACAATCAATTTCTGCTGAGAACCATCCCGTCGATTTGGGATTGTAAATGTTTTACTGAGCCTACAGGATTTAATCAGATACGTGTGTGTCACCTGCCCTCATTAAATGAGAATGGTTTGTTGAAACCATGAAACCTTCGTTTTTTAAGCCTTTGTAGTTTGTCTAAATGTCTATTCTAGATAAAATCAAACCCAGTAGAAAATAATGATTTCGATATAGGGAATGTACAATAAGTATTATATATGTACTCTATTTTGTATTCTAGTTTCTCTAATTTCGATGTACTAAAAGAAAAGAGACATGAAATGGAAATGAAAATGATGCATGCTGGTACTCAAACAATTTGCATGAACACTATACTGGCATCTAAAAATTCGATCCATCGGGCAGACATGGTAAACCGATTGCGATTGCTTTAATGAACTTTCTTCGCACTTGAGTTTATTCCTACAACTAAAGTTTACCTCGTAGAAAGAGAGACAACTTAAACAATATCTAATAGCCTTTTTTTAAAAAATAATAATTTTCGGCGTTCCGGTTCAGTATGTAGAATAAAATAAAATTGAATCACCTCTGAAGAAAAATGGAAAACTAACAAAACACGAATGTCTAGCATTCTACGAATGGAATCCACATTCGTCGAATTTTATTCAGAAGTAAAGATCTGTAGATCTGTTTGTTACACATGACTTCTTTGCATTTCTTTTGCTCTCCACTCCAATCCACATTGTGTACAAGATTTGGTTGGCTCTGGCTCTGCAGAAGACCTGTTACGAGAAACGATGCAATTCCGACACAGAAAAATATGACCACAAGAACTCTTGTAAAATGCTAGAGGAATTCCGCTTCCACTTTTCTGGGGTATTTTACAAAATAGGCACGTGGTGGGAGTAGCAGTATTATCGCTTTCACCCGAACTAATACTATTACTGGTGGCACTGCTGGTCGGTTTGGGTCTTGTTAAATAGGATGAATTCCCACGCAATATCTTTGCAAGTTCTTGGGATACACGATCTGTCGAGGTTGCAGGCCCCAAATTATGAATTTGTAGAGGATTAGGAGGAATATCAGAAGTCCGGTCCGGTCGGCCTGCAGTTTCAGTAATACTTATATGGTAAGCTGTTTCAATTTTTTCCGCTGACAATTCCGTGGGTTTTGGGACGGATGTGGGTTTGGGCCTTGAGATCAGGGTTTGAGAACGACCCAGCGTCCGAGGTAATGATCGAAATTCACTAACATCAGAGTGTGTCGTCAAAAATGAATCAATTCTGGATTTAAGAGCACCGTCTGGAAGAGGTTTGAAGGTTTCAGAAAAACATTTTCCTGTGAAGGGATCCTTCGGGGGTCGACCCCACTGGGCTTCTGCTGCTTCAAATTTTTCAAGAGTTACTAAATCAACAGCAATTCCGCTTGGAAGTCTCATGGGTTGACACATGATTTCAAAAGTAATCGGGTCAAGAAAATCTTCTGGAATTACTGTAGTAGATTCTTTACTATCTATAAGTTCTGGTGAAATTGGAAATTCCGTTGTTTTTCGAATTTTATTCAAAGGCTCTTCCGTTGTGTCTTCATCGTCACCATCCGCGTCATTCTCAACTTTTTCACGACGGTGTTTCGATCTCTTGGTCTGGAATCCGAATTTATTCAAAAGTGTTCCAATTTCCGACTTTGAACATTGGCGTGATGGTTGACCCCATACTTGGAGTGAGCCCAGAGCCGCCGAACTTGAGCCAGAGACCCTTAAGATTGTTATCTCCAAAGATTTTACGTCTTCACAAGCCTATTGTTTAATGATTGTTCAGAATTAAATACTCCAAAACTTTGAATACTGATTTCTTAAAATATCGATACTCCGAATTCTCACATTAAAACAGGGATGCTTCAACTCGAATGAATCCATAAAATTCCTATGCAGTTCAAATCGGCCAAGCGGAAGAGAATGAAATTCTGGACGAAGTAAAAATCTTGGATTTCGAAAAACTAATAACTCTGGAATTGGACTGGAATTGATGTATTCTTTTCCAATAATTTCTACTGAAGTTGATCTCTTCTGCTCTTCTTCAATGGAATGCTGAAAATAGAAGTAAAAGAATAAAACTTATCAATTTTACTTTTTCCTTTCCAAACAAAATTATATTCCAAAACACTAATTTACCTCCCGCTTCCGTTGCTGCCATTTCCTCCACCCCTCCAAAACTTCTGATTTGATCATAAATGCGGAGCATTGTTGATTTCCAATTTTTGGACACAAAACTATATGACTAATATCAATACATAAAGGAAATGTTAATTTTAAGGTTATTGGAGGTTTCACAAAATATTCTGTCATGTATCCATTTCCATTTCCTTTCTTTCTGGAGTAAGAAAATGAACATGACGCCGCTGTGACTGTCGAAGATGACTCTTCTGAGTTGGATTTTTCAGTAGTCCTAGTCCGAAATTGTAATTTCTCCAAGAGGTTCAAGGCTTCATATCCATCTGATTCAACTTCACTTGAAATTATTCTTGTTCCAATTTCTTGAGTACAAAAATTCATGTTTCAAAATTTCATCCCTGGAAAAAGTGTTACCTACAAAATTAAATTACGCCAACCGGAAACCCGTTAATTAGTTAATTGTTCGAAAATACTTGCAAGGAAATGTTTTCAGTTGATGCTGTCAATTAGTCCTAGAAAATTTGGTAATTAATTAAAACTATTTTTTCAATAGTTTGAGTTTCCAAATGTGTCTACAAAATATTCCCACTCTCGATTTTGAATCCAAGTTCTGTGTAGGCAGGACATTCACGAGGTGGCAGAAGTTCGAAGGCAAAAGCTATACGGATTTCTTAAGTTTCTTTATTACCACACCGCGATACCGCGAACGACCGCGATACCGCGAACGACCGCCGGCCGAGCGCGACCGTGGCCGCGATAATCGCCACTAACTTTTAGCATAATTTTAGAGGTTTCTTTTCCTATTTATCTTATGATACTTATGAAATTATGATATGAAATTGAAATGAAGAATGAATTATTTAAGAATAGAACAACCAACACACTGTATATTCGTTAAAAAAAACAATTTAAAACTTTTATTCATCAAACATTTAACTTTGTGTTCGTATTTTGTTTTGTTTTTAGTTTTTTCAATTTTTATAATTCTTTGTTTTTATGTTTTCAAGATATTTTTGTCTCAATCAAAATTAAAACTTCATCAAGGAAATGAATGGGTTCCAATCCCAAAGAACAAGGTCCCAATAAGTCCAGCGTTCATCTTAGTTAAAAAAAGTGAATTGGGCCCGATCTGTTAAAATTCAAAATAAAACTCGAATTAGTCATAGTTAGGAATTAGAGTATGAAAGAAGGGACTCATTAATTGCTTAGAAATTTATTCAGCTTACGTTATTGGACCCAATCCGTTACAAGATTAGAAGGATTCGTCGTCGGGAGCATAAAGCTCCCTAAGACGATCCATACTCATCGTACGTCGAGGCCTCTCAGTT
>JAQGCB010002246.1:0-12024 GCA_034698835.1 Protaphorura tricampata | reverse complement strand
TCAGAAGTGAACCAACTTTGACAAACGAGAACGTCAAATTCAGCATTGAGAATTACATGTACATAAACACAATTTTGAGCTCGATAGCTACGTCATTTCTTCGCGGGACAAAGTAGTGTATTCGAATGTTGGAGCTACCTTATATTATACTTTACCTTAGAAGACATACTCTTCCGCAATTTGGGGCTTGGAATTTTTCTCAAAAACAAAAAATTTAACGAAGAGATAAAACGGTCCTAGTTCCAATGCAATATGTATGTATTAAGTTAAGTATATATTAGTATTGACCCACCGACTTAGTCAATTACACTTACTTACATTTGCAATTAAATTGCAAAAGTTACAATCACAAAACAAAACTATATAAGCAATTGTAATTGTAATTGTAATGAATTACATAGATAATTTTGCATGTTGCATTAGTAATTGCAATAAAATACTTCGAAGATGCTTGTAATTGCAATTCAATTATTTCCAAAAATGAGGGTGTAATTTTCAACTAAGTAATTGACCCGTAATGATCGCGATCGGTCCAAGTTCAAAATCCAGTTGAATTTTGGAATTTGGTTTGGAAAAATAGTATGTACATCTAGTTTTTCCAGTCGGTCAAAGTATGTAAGTAAAGCTGGAAATCATGGACATTTAACAAAAAAGAAACGTTTTTAGGAAAGGAAGACGCTTAGTAGTGCAGTCTGCAGTGTATCTTGGCGCGTCAGAATCTGCGGGTGAATTTTTGACACTGCCTGTATTTCAGCCTCGGCTTATTTCTAACCCTTCCTCTTATTACTCAGCCTAGGTATTTCGAATTTACAGTAACTATAAAATACCTACAAAATCATCAATAACCATTCAATTTTAATTTTATTCAAATCATTCAAAATTGATTAAATGTTCAAATTTGGTGGTGATAGTGGTGAAGACAGGCGCAAATCAGATTTTGACCGGTTCGTGGATTGTGTGATGGGAATGTGAGGTGTGTGTGTGTTGTGTGAGTAGGTGTATAAGCATAATAAGCAACAGGTAGGTAGGTAGGACAAGGGGAGGGCATGTGGATTGTGGATAATGTGCATGTGCTCCTCGTACCCGTGCATGGCGGACACTCAACTCAACTCTCATCTCTCTCAACCAACCATACCATATGGTCTCCAATCCAAAATCCAACTCCACTTCTCAATTTGACACTCTGTCTCGTCTGTTTCTCTTCTTCCACGACGGTGGTGCACTTTGCGGGGTCGGTGTATTCAATTCAAAGAGGTTGACACAAGGGTTTGGATTTGGCGTACCTGTGATTTTCTTAATTGCTTTAGTTCCATACACACTACTAAAAATAAGACTCCGGACTTAGTACTTGTCAGAGTAGACGTTGCCGTTCCCATTGCCATTTGTTCAATTTCTTTATTTTTGGATTACTTATTACATTACTAACTTGGAGAAAATCAGTTAAAATCTGCTAGGCCGACGATCAACGATGGTGAGTCTGATTCCACACTCAGACTAGAACTCCTCTAACTTGATACAGAAGACAACAAGTTAAAAGGTGAGTTTAGTGTTTGATGTGTTTGATGATGCGCCTGGAAAATCTGTCGGAAGAACCGAACCACGTTAGGTGAAATAATCGTGTCCATTTTAGCTAAATAATTTTGCCTCCTGCCTTAATTTTTTTTTAAATTAACAATTATTGTTAATTTAAAAAAAAATTAAGGCAGGAGAAAATATTTTGGTTTGGAGAAGACATTTTTTATAAGCATGTAGAACATTACATTACTGTTGCCAAGTTAAACTTGAAATATTTTAGCTGACTGAAAGTAAGCGTGCGTGTAAGCGGAGGGTGGATACATTAACATTTGACATGTTTTTGAAATTTCTAGTTGGCGTTCAACTAATTTCATTGGACAGAATTTTGATTTGGAAATAACTCCTGGAGGAAACTCAAGAAACAATGGACTTTCTGGCTCTTGTAGAACCGCAGTTTGCTGTTCCAGTGGTAGCTGTTGTCGTTTTGGCAGTTCTTGTCTACTTATTTGGTTTCCAGCAGACTCAAGAACCTAGCTTCCAGCATCTCGCTGTCCTTCATTCCGGTGGAAAATCTAAATCATCCAGTACCAGTAGTACCAACAAACAGAAGAATCAATCACCGAATTCGACGTCTGGTCAAAAGGGGAATGCTGTGAAAGGAAAGGTTGTCTCCAATGGACATGTTGTTCAGAACAAGGAAAAGAACAAAACCGATAAGGCCGTGAGCAGCAATAAGGAAAATGTGAAGCCTCAGCACACTGAGCAACCAACACCGAAATCAAAGAAAGATAAAAAGGTTGAAAATAAACCTGAGGAGATTGACGGAGGTATGAGTTATTGTGTTATCATAATTTTTCTTAGAATGAATCTTGATTTGTAGTAAAATGTCAAAACCACAGAAACCAGAGATATTCGATAACACAGGAACGTAACCTTTCGAGAATGGAAAATGTTGATTTAAAAATGATGAATTGACAATTTCCGTACGACCTTTGCACTATATGGCGAATTCAATTCATTCAATTTCTTCTTTCTATCTCTGATAGTATAATCTGCTGACACAATCATATCTTCATTTAGTCAATCCTGTAATTATCGCATCATTTTGCTCGCACCACGACCACCTTTTCCACACGGTTTGTGGTTCCCTCTCCTTCAAAGTTTGCTTGTTTGTTCCTTGATTAGTGTTAACCCATTACATTGACACGTTACCAACCAAGTGTGTTTATTGAATATACTCTAGATAACCGGCTGGGTTGTAATTAGGAACAGAAATTGTATTCGATTCTTTTGACAACACACAAAACAACGTCTCAGAGAGAGTTTTCGTTTTTTTATTTGTCCAATTTGGAAATATTAATGCAGCCCAGTGTACCGAATCAACTAACAAAATTTCTCTTCCCTCTTCCGGCATGTAAACTGAGACTTGTAATATGTGATGTCGAGGTGAGTACGGGATGTTGACTTATTTTGTTCAAAATGATGTTATAGGTGACTGGATTCCAGCAGTTTCTCGAAAGGATAAAAAACTTCGTCCAAAGAAGGAAGACTTTCCGGAGCCAGCTGTTAAGTCCAAGAAAGTGAATGCCTCAAAGAATGAAAGCCCGAAAGCAGTACTGAAGGAAATTGAAGTGGCTCGGGCTGTTGCGGCACAAGACGAAAAAGTTATTCCTGCAAGCCCGGCATCCAAGGATAAGAAGAAGAAAGCTCCAGCTACACCAGATGGTGGCGTCAAAAAACAAACTGAAAAGTCACAGGATGTCCCATCAATCAGCGAATCTAAGACTGACAATTCGTTGAAGGAAGCTGAGAAAAATGAAGAAATAAAGGAGGTCTTGCCAACTCTTGAGAAGGTAGCTTCAGATTCAACAGCAAGCAAAGTTGGTGCTAAAACAAAGACTCCTTCAGATGATCCGAAGAACAACATTGCCTTCGATGAGATGGGAGGTAATAAAATAATACGATTTTTTTCTTACCTTTTCATCTAGAATGAGATTGTTTTCGCCTTGGAATTAATGGACCAAGAATTAAATAGAGCGAACCCAAAATTATAAGTTTAAAATTACTTATACTTTTCAGAACTTTGGGAAGAAGCCAAGTCTCGTGGTGCCAAAAAGAAGCGGGCGCGTAAGGATTAATTTCAGCGTACGAACCTCACTAATGACAAGTAAAAAAATTAATTCACAGCTGCCTAATTTGAAGATGAGGTTCAAAATTGTCATAAACATTTGTTGAGTAGAAGAACCAATAACACTGGACATTCCTTATCCTTCGTAATATCATTAGACCGATTGGAAAAATCTATATAATATCAGTTGTGGATTTAATATCATCATCACTGTTGTTGGGTATAATACAGCATTTCAGAGCAGGGTATTTTTAAGTCTGTCAGAAGCTTGAATCGAATTGATTCATCCGAGGTTTCTTGACCTAAAGCTCGTTGTGATTTTTGGAGCGTTTAGTTAACGACTTGTTAACGTCGATGGCCTCGAGCCGTATTTCGTTAAGTTATAAGTTGTTAAGTTACGACTTCATTGGTATTTAAATTCTCAATGTTTCTTCTAGCAGTCAAGCAATATGCACAAACAAAATGAGTTTGCCACTCGTTTGGGCGAGTGTACTAATTATAACTAACTACCCTAAGCGAGAGAATCGTTAGTAATTTTTAGGAGCTTAATTAATACTGATTTTTAATTTTGGTCAGGGTTTGGGTATGTTAAGTTCGTTCCTGCCTGACTAACCTGACATTAGACTTAATCAAACAGCGTCTCCCAGTTTAAGTTTGTCTAGTTATAGATAAGAGGTTTCGAGGAAGTAGTTTACTTGAGACCTGGGGATTCTTATAGAATTTATTAGAACCTATCCATATCTATTACTCTGTTACAGAAGAGTGAGGGAGAAATAGTTTCAACGAAAATTTGAAATCCAAGAAATCAATTCGACTATTACTTTCGATTTCAATAGTCCTTCTCTGGAGAGGTAGTGTGCTTTCTTTGTCTAGATTTACTGTGCAGCTGTCTTGGGCAGACCTATAACTATAACTTTTTGATTTACACAATCAAGTTTTGGCGTCTAAAGACAGTTGTTGAATAGAATTCTTGGATCGTATAATCTGTATCTCTGGAAATTCGAACTTACTTCATGGGGGAAGCGTTTAACCAAATTTTTAAAGTCAAGACTTAATGACTTAAACCTAGTATAGTCTCTAATTTGATCCCGTCTTACATCATCCGTCGACATCCACCTGATTTTCTTGTCGAATCGAATTTAATAACTGTATAGTGCAGTCGTCCAACGTCCAACGGATTGTTGTCGAATTTTCAACGTGAAAGTTAACTTTCTAGGTCTTTCCAGTTTCCAGTACTTTCGCATCCAAACATACAAAATTGTTGGCTGTGATAAAATACAAGGTATTGTTTCTTCGAAAAGGAATATATTTCTTAGGATTAGTTGTCGAGAATGTGAAATAATGAGAGTGGGTGCGGGTGTGGGTGTGGGTAGCAACAATAGTGAGCCTACCGTTTGAAATAAATTAGTCATATAATATATGTTGACAGGGTTTTGGTTCTAGCTATAAAGACAATCACGAATTCCAGTTTAGTTTTAGTGAGTATAGTTAACGGGGGTGTGATCATTTAAATATTTGATTCCAATATTTGCAAGTAGTAGTAGACTAGTAGATTAGGTCCCCCATGAATCCATAAAACTGTATTATTTGGGTAGGTATTCCATGTCCTAGCCCCGGAGTTTATTTTGTAGTCGTAATGGTTACTTCAGGAATCGCGTGCATTGTACCTTATAAGAGATAAAATATTGACGAGATTTAGTTTTAAAAAAAATCAAAGGTTTCTCTCAAATTGACTCGTCATTATGAGAATTGAACTATTGGTGCTAATAGTAAGCTCAGTTACTCCAGTCTGGATCTATCAAAAGATTTCAAGTCCAGGAGAACTGTTGTCAGTCTTATACTCTATTGCGAGTTATGTAATTGGAAAATGGGGTAGGTAGGGCTTGGGATAGTTATTCTATAGAACTATAACTCGTTAAATATATTGTTTTTCTTACTAGAGCGACTGGGTATGTACCATAACTGTATATTGATTGTTGAGATGTATTTGTCATTAATGTGTCGCAAAACTAAAATAGGTGGTAATCTTAACTTACATTGTTGTATTAGAAAATGTAAAGTTTATAAATAAAAACTAGAGAATCTATGGTTCGGACTGATAATACTACCGATTGTGAAAGATAAAGTGAATCACTCAATATTTTGGGAATACAAAGTAAGAGTAAAACTATTTTAATTGAACTAACATAAAATAGATGTGTAAGGTCAATTAAGTATGATTAACATGTGCGTGACTAACATACCTACTACTCGATTATAACCAAGTAACGGACAAAATAATTTTGGTGATGGTAGTGTGAAACGAGAGGAATTTAGAATTGTAGTGTCACAAGAGATTATGTCCAAGCGTTTTCCGCAAATGATTTTACCAGCACGGCATGACATCTAAACTATTATATTCACCACTTATTCATATTGTTATTGTTTGCCCCTATATTACAGTCTAATTGTCTTTTTTATCACTCAAAAGGTGCAATTTCTGTAAATTATGTCCCTAAATCAAACTTCCTCCGAATTGCCAAATATATTAGATATTATTTCAGATTGTGGCCGAGCAAAATGAAATGAAAATGAACCAGCCAGCGGTGGGTAACTAGTTCGACAATGTTTTCGTAGCGTTTGAGAGAAGTTGCTCAAATCTTGTCCAATCATCTTCAAAGTCGAAAGATCCTTGTACAATTTTAAAATTAATGCTGAAGTGAGTTTACAAAACAATTAACGTTAGCTCAATCCAGTACTACTAGAAAATAATTTGACATTCCAAGAATTGAGGTCGATTTATAATAATAATGAAACGGTGATTTAAGTGACGAAATTAGTTTCAGATTAAGTTTTGTTGCACCTGAGAGATTACCGTGCTTATTTGGCGTGTATTACCATTCCTACAGGACAGAATATAACATTCCAATTTCAAGTATAGTTTCGGTCCGTTTTATCTTCTGAAATAATAGTCTGATTGTCGTTATTCAATGATAGATTTGACTATTTCCAAGTTCTTTTCGTGTCTATTATCTAAGCGAAAATTTTGTCACCTAATTGTTGATCAGCATTAGGATGGTTTTCAGTTCTGGGATGTATTCTGGGACTTTGTAAATTGTGTAATAAGTAATTTAATCATCATAGATATATACGTACTGTTGATTTAAATGACTTATGTTAATAAACATTATTGAAAGTAAAATTGATTAAACATGAGTTGTCCGATGCCTTTATGACTCCAATTAGAAAAATTCAGCATTCAGGGTACGACGAAATCACTGCGGGAGGACACGAATTAATAAAATTGAGCCAGTGCCTTTATTTTGCATCACGAGGTCAAATATGATACATTGTTTTAGTTTTATTGGAAGCTTAGAGTATCCAAATTAATTTGATTAAGCTCCGTCCATGTCACCGGACATGATGCCCCACTCATGCTGCTGCAGCTGAATCCCCTGAAATAGTTTTGATAACAGATATTATAATCCTATTTTATGTAGTTCATTCAGACCAGTTTTGCATTTCTCAAATCGGGGAGGTTCAGAACAAATTGAAACCTTATACCATCGACATACGACATACCTGTTTGAGATAGGAGAGATGTGTCAGAAGTGCATTTTTTGGTGTATCCTCGCTGGAATAAAGCCAACGAATAGTTGCACGTTCCCGTTCAGACAGTAAAGGATCCGTGTATACTTCGGTCTCAAGTTTGGATGTCTTTTCAGTAGCGGTGGGAGGTTTATTGGACTTGTCCAATGTGAAATTACAGTCTGACGGTACTCGTAAATTGAATTCTATTATTCCCATTTCGGATAGTTCTGATTCCCTTGCTGAAAGTTGCTCCTGAACTTCTCGATTATTCATTATATGCGAAATAAATTGTTCTCTTTGGGCGATTTCGCTACCCATAGTGCTGGGTCGAGGTGAAATCATTCGAACTTGAGCCTCACTTGCGCTTAGATATGGATGGTAACATTTAACTTGATCTGCCTCAACCTCTTGGGCCCTTGAAGACGTATTAGATTTAAAAGATCGCTCAGTTACTCCACCTGAGATTACTTGTTGAGGTTGTGGAGAATTTTGACGAGTTAAAGTCCGGGTCGGCATTAATTCTCGCGGCTTTGGTTCATCCGTCAATCTTTGCGACATTAACGGTGAGTGATCGCGAGGCGAGCAAAGAGAAATTCTAGGGACGGCTTCGGCACGATGTTCAGGGTCAGGATGAATACCAGCTTTTATTTTTCTCAATACTGCGGGCACAGGTGGGGAGTTACTTCGTAGGGGTTGCGGCGGTTGACCTCTGAAATCATGATTTATAAATATCTGGGTTTGTCCCCTAGGACTCGCGTTTTCTGGCCAAGACTCGAGCGTAATCGCTTCATCTCTTCGAATTTTTTCGTTCACCCTTGATCTTGTTCTCTGTGATTTTTGAGAAATTCGCCCATTTTTATCGGATTTCACGTCGGACATTTTCTCTCTTGTAATCTTTGGATCTGAGGGCGGAGATACAACAAAGTATTCTGGTGAAGAAATTGTACAAGTTTCAGAACCAATTCTCTCTGGTTCTTTCTCCGTTTTAGCTAAATCAATGCTACAATTAAAGGAAGTACTTTCAAGGGAGGGTGAGGAGAATCGAGTTCCACTCTCATCTTCACTAGTTGGCAAAATACTTCCTCCGTCGAACTCAATCGCCAAAGCCGATAATAGTTCAATTTTGGGTTGATGTGCAATTTTCGAAAGGTGACTTCGCATCTGCTGGTGTGGTGGAGCCTTCATCGGTTCCAACTTTTTATTACTTGGTGCGTTTGTGCTCTTACTGTACGGCACTCTAACTGGAATCTCTGTTCTGGTTCCTCGCGCTCGAGCCGGAGAAGGACCGTTTTTATTTGTATTTCGATTTTTGTTAATCGGTTTGTCCTCAGAATCAGAATTTGTCCCAGCACTAACTGCCATTACAATTCTGTCTCTTTGTTGCTTTCTATCCAGTCTTTTCTTTAGTCTAATTTGATAGGCTGGATCTTTTTCAGATTGTTTTATGTATTGTGCTTTAGAAGGATTTGCACCCCACCTAGGCTTTTCCTTTTTCGCAACTATTTTCTTAGGCGTAGTGTCTAAAGAATTCTGGGAACGATAATTTACATTTTGCTTGGATTTTCTAAGTTCTTCCATGTCAGTCTGCGTTCCAAACTCCCTGTTTGTGCTTAGGCTTCGGCTTCTTTCCTTTTCTTGTACATCTTTTATTTCGTTGGGAGAGATGTCTGACTTTTCTTCTGGAGCAACATGTCTTTGTTTTTCTTTTGCACGTCTTGATTCCAAGTTGTTGTATATTTTCTCATCCCTGAATTCATTTTCATATTTGCCATCTTCTATTTGTTGTAAAATCTTTGCTGAAATGTCTTGGTCAACCACTGAGCGAATGCAGGAGTTCTCTTTCCAGAGTTCTGAATGAATCCCCTTATCTATGAATTCTTGCTGTCCGTTACCTGTGATTTCCTTGAGTTAAAAAAATTTAGAACATAGTTTAGGTGTTTCTAGCAAATTAGATGTCTATTTCAAATCAGAGAGTCATTAGGAACATTCGTCAACCAGTTTAAATTATTGTTTATACAGGTACATTCTGATGGAGAAAGTAGTAAAAGTTGTGTAACAAATCGTGAAATATTTTTGTCTACAGGCATACAGCCTTATGAGTAGTTTTTGACTTTCACTTTCCGCTTTCACCTCCCGCACGCGTTTATTTCATGTAATATCGTCCTTCTTTCACTTACACGTTTTGTCGTTCATTACAGTCTTTAGAGTCGTCATTTTATGTAATAATGAAACATATCCAGCGAAAATACTTTACCACCCGAGAGAGTCGCTTACGCTTTATTACATGTGTACGACTCTAATCCTGTCACAGGTCCTGGTCTGGTCCTAGACAGGTTTCACCATAATCAAATCTCTCACCTTCTGTTGTTCCATTCTTGCGAGTGCATTTCTTTGTTCCATTTCCACACGTTGTAACTCTTTTAACCGTTGCTTTGCTATCCGTTGTTCTTCTCTAATTTCCTCCTCTTCCCTCTTATCACGTTCTTGTTTTAATTTCATTTGTCGCTCCTCAATCTAATTTTGCCAAATACATAAATAAAGGAATATCAACAAAACGTACGTAAAACTTCACTCAGCTTTAAAAATTAAAATCACCTGCTTCCGAATTGCTTCTTGGTGTTCCATTGCCGTTTGTCGTTTTTTCTCTTTCTCTGCGAAGACTTCCGGATCAACTGGCACGTTCTGACCTCGAAGAAAGGTTCTATAATTTTGGAAGAAAGTTTTTGCAATAATATGATCAAATATGACTGATTAGACTGACTGACTAAGAACCATCCTCTACTACCACTCGGCACCCCCTCTACGCATAAACAGAGATTTCAGTACTCATAAAATATAAAATATAAAATTATGCCGTTCAATACTAATAGCCATCGCATCGATGTCATTTTTGGTTCAAGTGCCAAAACTCGTACTGTATTTCTAGAATGCACATCTCTTTCGTCTTCGCCAGCATTCAATTCGTCATTTCTAAAAATTGATCTTTCACTACTTCGCTCTGGAAATGAAAATGACCGACTTCTAAGAACGACAACGACATTAATGGACACAGCAAAGTAGGACTCGATTTTTAGCGACAGCATGTACAGAAAAATTTGGGTGGAAGTAGTAGGGCCGGGAAAAATCTTACAGTCTAATTCTCATTCGCTTTCACCTGTCGCTTTTCAGATTGTTCTGTGAAACACGCCAAGAACGAATTAGCCCTCCCACAGATTCGATTGAACGAAAGTATAAGAAAGGACTGCACACGCGAACTTACAATAAAAATATAAAGCATTATGAGCAATGAGTGAAATGAATAATATGTAACACCGAGTAGGTGTGCAGTAAAAATACAACGCAGATGAAGAAAGTCAAAGCTAACAAGCCATTATTCTTAGACGTGTGTGAATGTGTGATCCAGAAGCAAATATTTCTTCCAGGTAATGCAATTGTGTTTTGAGTGACTTTAGTTTGGGGTCAAGAAAGCCGCGTGTCACTTTTCTTCATTTTGCTAAGGTGCACTTTACATTGCCTGTCTTCCAACTAACATATGACCTGTATTTTAGCCACTAGGTACAGGGTGATCCATATATAACTCATTTAGTTTACACTCTCAGCCATGAAGACTGTATGTTCCCACTGCATTTGTTTGCACAGAATTGTGTTGTATACAACCTTAGAAAAACATGTACATACCACTAGGATTAGCAGCAAACAATGAAATGCGCATTTTGTGGAGAGTTCTATATCAGATTTAGTGAACATTTACAATCGGCAATAACACTCAAATGAAGTATACACAAAAATGTATTCTCTTGATCTCTTATAGGGGAGATACTATAACTTCGCATTCCATATTAAATTCTGCGCAAAACGTATCAGTTCTTTCTGAAAATATTCAAATTCAGCTCTGCGGACAAGGAACCAGGATAGAACACAGAATAGATAAAATAAACAGCATATCAAAGACAAGAGTAAAATAAGTCCAGGAATTTATAGAGTTATAATACTGTATGTATACCTTTCTCCAGGTACTTGATCCACATATCCACCCATGTCTTTCAGGTCGACGTAGCTGTCATAGTTGATGTCGCCACAGGCATTTGGATCGTTAAGACATATAGTCGCTTGTGATTTACTAGACTGGACATTATTTAGACTTTTCTCCAACCATGCAGGAGAGTGTAGACTACTGTCGTCGCGAGGAGTTGTGGGCAGATGAGAAGTTGGTGATGATGGCTCCCAAAAATGGCCAACTCCGATACCTTTGTCGCCCCAGCTGTACACCGTTTAGTACCAGACAAATTAAAATTCCTCAACTTAAAAGTACTTCGAAATTATGAGAAATCCAGCATCTGATTATAATAAAAGTTGAGCATGTTTTAATATTTTACCGTGGGCGTTTGTCATCTTTCTCCATCTGTTTCCGGTTTCTATCCTGTTGCCGCTGTTGGTCTAATTCGGCCAACCAGTTATCCTTTTCCTATTTTACAACGATAATGATACCATCAAATAAAAGAATCCGGTGCAATAGTTGCATACGACGAATTGCTTTATGTCAAAATATTTATATATTTTACACTTCGGATTTGGCAAACCAGTATTTGGTCAACATAATTTCCGCGAATATGAAAACCACCTTTATCAAGATTCGTGTTACTGACCTGCTTTTGAAGTTCTTTATTGTAAATTTCCGCTTGTGGTCCATCAGATCCAACTAGAAATGAACTTCTCATTGCTGGAGGTGCTGGCGGTGGATTTCTATTAGAATTCTGAAGTGAGGAATTGTAATGAGAATTACTGTGCTCAAAGTAGTTGGTCACAAATGT
>JAQGCB010002245.1:0-12024 GCA_034698835.1 Protaphorura tricampata | reverse complement strand
AGACGTTCCAGGGGTCACATTTCGAGAAAATAAACTCCTCGGATTCTTGGCCCCTGTTGGATTCTCAAATTCCATCTCAAGGTAATTTTAATTTTTCAATTTTAAAATTTAAACTCCAGATTTCTATTACTGCAATTTGCCATAATATGATTATAAATAAGAAAACAGGACAACTTTTCTAAATTTTTGTTAATTAATAGGTTTTTGGGTGATCCATTTCCAAATGCCCATCATGTCCGGATAAGATTCTGGGAATTAGAATTGGAGACTCGACTCAGATGTATAATTAAAAGGTAAGCATTCAATTACAAATCGCTCATTGAATGCCTTATGTTCCAGACCAGACTCTTCTACAATTTAATTTACGCCGTCTTACGTATTGTCGAACTGGAACTGGCATAAACTTTCTGCGTACTGAGATCGTTTTTTGATAACTTTTCTACTTTTCTGTCCAGGTATTAAAGCTTCTCACGATTCAATGACTGGATAGAATTGAGGGAATTGGAATTTGGAATAATGGAGGACACCGATCTTATGTCTCCATTCGTCGGACCTCGAATACTGGATCGTTCGTGCATTGACACTGAGGTCAGCATGACTACTGTAGATGTGGAGGGAAAGTTCTACTATTTCGAGTACTTACCTCGTGAGGTAATTCAATTCCTATTAGATCTTTATGTACAATGTACATTTCATTTCTATCGTCTGGTTTCCATCACTTGGTGTTGGTTTGGTATTAGCTCTGTTTTAGTTTATATATAATATGCACTACTTAATGTCTGCGTCTGTAATCAATGTTGCCCACTTGAATATTGATTTGATTTCATTTTTGATTTCATTTTTGATTTCATTTTAGCTTCGAGTTGAAGTGTACAAACACCTTGAGAATGAAGATCGTCTTCGAATGCGACGAGTTTGTCATCTAGCCAAGGAAGAAATTGACAGTCATCTTGACTTTCACGTCAAATTAGATCAGAGTTATCGTGGTTTTCGTCGACTCACCCAACTCCGCATCGTGTCATGTCGTATAGTCCGTTTGACTCAAAAGAATTTACCAAAGAATGGGATTTTTAAATATCCTCATCGTGTCAAAAAACTTATTTTTGATGGGAGTATTTCATTCCCTAATCTCCGTATTGTTTTAAGACAATGTGAAGAAGTTGAACAACTTGTATTTACTCATGAAACACTTGGAATTCCGAATCTCGTTTTGGGTCTAAAAGGTTTAGAACATTTAAAGCAAGTGACCCATATAAATCTTCAACTCCTTCGTTACCCACTTCCAGATCCAACCTACGATAGAGTTAACAACATGCTTGCTTTCCTTCGTACAACATTTCCAAGATTATACTCATTCAAACTTTATTTTTCCGTTTGGGGTCAATGGGTTGATTTATTTTTATTTCTTCAACGTCATGCTAGAACTTTGACTGAATTGGAGCTTCAAGTTGGAGACCGCTGCGATACACGGAATACACAATTTTACCTCAAAATGAATCCAAAATCCAATACAGATCTCCTTGGAAAAATTGACATCAAAGCACTGAAAAAAATGAGACTCAAGGAATTTCAATTCCGGGACGACGTCCTTTGTCTGAATGCAACCGTGAGTAAAATATTGATTGAGATTCTAAAGGAACAAAATAGATTGGAAATCATGCAGTTCCATTCACCCGGAGACATTTCATTGGAACACTTGGAATTGATCGTCCGACAAAATGAGAGGACTTTGGAAGAACTTGTCATTTATAATTTAAAAAATGACCAAGCCGTCCCGAATATTCCTGTTGATCCTGCTGCTGGTGATGATGATGATGACCCACCACCACCTCCACCGGAAGAATTACATCCACCCCCACCCAGAGTTACCATAAACATGAACATGTTTTCTCAATGTAAGAAAATTCGAACGCTTGCATTGTCTTGCGTCACACCGAATCGGATTGACACGACGTCTCCAATTCGAATGATTAATTTGGAAGCTGTCCCAGTCACTGTTGAAAGATTCCATACCATTGGATTTGCTTTTCTTGGAGATGACATTATTAATTTGTCAAGACAGTCACCAAGTCTCAAGGAATTATTAATCATGGATGCTGGGAGTATGAAATACTCAACTGTCATTTCAAATGTTTTAAAGAATTGTGCAGATTTGGAGTATATAAGCATTCGACCAATTGAACCAAGAGGAAGTAGTGATGAGGCATGGGTGTCTGAAGTTTTGGCATTGGGAACATTATATTCAAGATTCATGGGAGTCACCTATGACCCTATAGATGATTTGGATGGTTTTGAAGCACATTTGAATGATTCGGATCGTGATTGGATTCGACAAAATATTGGAATTACACGTACGCTTGGCGTGCATTTAATGACTCCTCCTGTCATTACTGAGGGAAAGTCTCACTGTCATAGTTTTGATGTTTGTCCGATTTAATTATTCTTCGATTCGCTTTAGAATTAAATGTTGTACTACTGATTAACTCACATCTTGATGTGACACCTGAGACGTGTTTGAATGTCGTATAAAAAAAATATACAAAATCTACTAAAAATGTTTATGAATTATATATGGAATTATATGTATGTAATATCGGAGTGTTTTAATCTTTATATATATTTTTCGCTATGATTTAATATTTGGCTGTGACACTACATATTATTAATGTACGTCATCATCGGTCTGTCGCAACTCTATTGATGGAATATTTTTCAATAAAAGCTTACAAGAAAACACAAGTCCGTTGAAAGTGGAAAAATGTTAATTTTTAGTCTAATAATTCTGTAATCCACCCACAGTCATACATCTATAGTCAGAATCAGCGAACTTGCTGGATTGCGGAGTGAAACTCGACATTCCATAGTAAACCTCAAAGCACATGACATGTGGTGGGGTGGTGTGAGACATGCTCTATTGTGTTTTTTTTTTACTTTTCCAATTGTACTAAGCAGTACTAGTGAGTAGTATCGACATGAGATAGATAATTCATATGCACTTTATCTTATAGGATGTCATCAAACCGAAACCATCACTTTACAATTACAATCATAACACTTAAAATACAGGGTGTGTCAAAACCAACCATAGCTATACAATTTTTTGTTTTCCAGTTGCATTCATTGCTTAGGCAGTGGCAGGGGTGTCCCTAGCAGTAGGTAAAATTCCATGTCTTTCTCGCCCCACGACACATTACTACTCTCTAAACAATCGGAAATTCTTTAGGAATCAGGGTTCTGCACTCTCTCTCGTCCTACGAATACATTTATTATGTGCACTTTATTGTCTATTGTTTGCTATGCAAACATTTACATGCAATATACATTGACAGACGTCTCATAAAATTTAGAAACAACGATTTGTGTATAAATCTAGTATCACAAATTGTATTTTTTTATTCGCTCACTTTCCATTTTATTACACTCGTGTAATAATAGATAATCATAACAATCATTTTTATTTAATTTTTCTATGTACATATCTATCTAATTTATATACACTTCCTATATACAGTCACACTTAATGTTTACTCCCTTAAGATTAACTACTACATATACCAGTAATTGCATTTGCATACGGTCAATTTTCACAGCGATATAATAACTAAATTCCTTAAAATTAATAAACTTACACATGAACACTTACACTGCACTGTTTACATTTACATTCGGAGAGCATGATCCCAATTTCCCAAAAGCTTCAAGTACACCATCACACTTTCACACTCGCACCGCGGATGTGATTGACAGGGTGTGTAATATTAACTAATTTTACTAATTTTCTTGCACTCACTAACAAAAAATCGTTCTATACGTATCTACTATAATATTTTTGCAAAAATGCTGAAATTATTTCCTGTTTTCTGGCAAAAGAGAAAACGTGAAGAGAGAATTCAATTCCCATCGACTTCTGTTTCACCCTGTATTACTTTTTACATGGCATTGCATGTAATAAGTGATGTAGCTTACCATGAAAGGCTTAAGAATTAATTAGGTAGTCCATTTAAATTATTCAATTATGTCCAGTGAAGATATAAAACTAAATCTAACAAGAGTAGGAATGTTGTGATTTAGAGCAAGGCATTTTTTAAAATTACATATTGGAGTTATTAGCATATTGTAAGGATTTTTGCTACGTCTTGAGGCTGATGTTTTCATAGCGTACTAGCGAAATCGGTAGAAATTCTTAGTAGTTTTAAAATTTCATCTCATGTCGAGACTCGAAAAGTTTTTTTTTTTACATTCTTCGGACAAGTTTATTGTCTTTACATTAAGTAGGGAATATCTAAACCATGTTTTTCCAAATGGACTCAGCGAGGGTTTCCGCAATTCCACTTCAATCATTTGATTCTTGCAATATATAATGGTACAATTTTAGTACTTCTAAACATTTTAACTCTTAATCTTCAACAGAGAGTGAAAAAGCAAAGAATAAGAGAAGAGAGCTTTTAATAGTACAAACGACTATGGACAAAAGACAAAGGGAAACGAAAGAATTGTTAATTATTCCAAAATGTCGTCAAATCTCATGAGCTCGCTCAGGAGCTGATTATATTTCATAAATAGAATGTCACCAAGCTGGTTACTCGTACACCCGTCGCCATCACTGCACTCGCAGACCTTGAAATACTTCCGCTAAAATATACAGCACAGCAGATCTTTACAATAGAATGCCTCAGAATTAGCTTATGTATCTGTGACTAAGAATTTAACCAAAAAAAATTGACGAAGAATGTTAAATTCTTATAATAATTCATAAGTTATGTTAAGACTGTTCTTTTTAAATGAAAAGTTCTGACCTCTAGAACTTAATTCTCAATTCTAATAACGTCTAAAACGTGCAATCTTTAAATTGCATACTTAACGTAAAAACCGAAATACCACAGGCAATGTAATTTCTAGCTCACGAGCATGCCATGACCACTCCCTTCATTAATTCTAAACTTCTCGAAGAGGTGATTTAAACATTTCACAACCTTATCTATCAGTACATCTCAATTGCATTGAGAACAATATAACAATGTAAATCGTGTTTAATCCGTATTCACGGTTTTGGCATAATAACAGCAGTCTCTGGATTATTTAAAATTAAGTACGTATGATTCATATTAGGTCGCTGGAGAAAACCGATTTTTAAGTTTGTTGTATTTTCTTTCGTAAGGTTCATAATCTACTACAGGTGGTTCGTTGTCCACTACTGGTGCTTCAGTGGAAACGACGTCTGGTGGTTCCCCATATCTATTCGACCGATTTTTACTCTTAAATCTTGACGGTGCCTTTGTCGTAGTTTCTTCAACGTAAGCGTAAGCATACCCATACCCAGAATTTCCTGCGGTTTTACTTTTAAATCTACTCGAAGATCGTGGGGTATATCCGGTATCACTTCTTTCGGTAGTTGCCGTTGCCGTTGCAGCTGAACCCTTGAATCTGGACGAAGACCTCCGCCTATTACTAGTACTGATTTGTTCATTGCCATTTATTTCTGGTTTTGGAGTACTAGCTATTGTGCTTCTGCTTCCTCCTCGACTCCGAATGAATTTGTTTGAAGTCCGGGTTGTTTCCTTATTTCCGGTACTACTACTACTACTAACCCCAGGTCCAAAACTGGCCCTGTGATTTCCATATCTATTTGATGATCTCGTCGGTGTTCTTTCTGTGGATGTGGACCCAAAACTTCTGAACCGTTTTGAAGGGTACCGTTCTTCATTAATTGATTCCAAAGTTTCCTCTGCTGCTGCAACTGGTGACTCATTTCTTGGTTTCGGCCGAAAACTTCTTCGCTCTTTATTATTGAAATTTTCTGGTACGAATGGTGCAGGCTTGATTTGATTGACTTCAGGATTATTTGGATTATTGGCCACCACATCATCAATTCTAAAATCCCCAGTATTAAATTTAATGGAACTTGGAGAATTTACAAACTTAGTGACGGTTTTTGTGTAAGTAACCGTGATTTCTGACGGTTTTGGGCATGGGTTGTTTTCGGCAGCTTCACCATCTTGGGATACACCGTCGTAGCTGGGCTCCAGTAAATGGTCTCTCTCTAGTGGCGGTGGGTCAGCGTTTTCTAAATCTAATTCACTTGAGAGACTATCATAATTATCCAAACGTTTCGGACGTCGAATGAAAAAACTTTGACGATCCTTCTGATACGCATATTTATTTTCTGGGAGAGCTGATGCAGCCGCTTGTTCAGAAAGTAGTCGTTCTTGAGCAAATTCAGCTTCAGCCTCTGCCTTGGTTCTGAATTTTCTACGTTTGTTTGATCGACTATATTTTTCTGATTCTAAGGCTGAGGTTGATGTAAAATCTGTTTGTCTACGTCCTTTTCCGTAACCACCGTACTCATCATAGTCTAAAATAGAAGTCTCAGTTGGTGGTCGAGTGGCTGATGGTTCAACTTCAGCAGAAGTTGGTGTTGGTTGAATGGTTGAGGTCAAAGTGTAGATTTGAGTGGATGTAATGTTGTATGTTTTTGTATTCGTGATGACTGCAGTTGATTTTTGATTACCGAACATAAGAGTAACGGTGGCTATGGATGTTGACATTGTTTCACTCAAAACCGTACTCGTAGTCAAGTATGTTTGGAGTATTGGAGCATTGAAACTATTTTGTCCAAGCAATACTCCTGGTCCTAATCCTTGGAATGGAAGGATTTGTGGTTGCAATTGAGAATTTAGAATATTTCCAGCAGATCCGAATTTCTGATTGATGAGCTGGTAGAGAAGCAGATTGGTCAGTTGACATGTTGAGAGCAGACCTGAAAAGTTAATTAAAGAAAGGTTTAAATTAACTAGGCAATGATTTATTCAGATTTCACAATATATCCAAGTTTTAATTAGCAAAATTTTATCAATTCATGAAATACGCATGCATGCATCTAAAAATGCATAATTTGAATATTTTTTGACATAATGTACTTGACTTAAAGCGGATTCACGATTCGATTCAAATGCAATCCACTACGCTGCACTTGCACGCGTCCTTAATTGTTTTGACCAAAACAATCAAATGGAACGGTACAATGCATATGTAATGTAATATAAAAATGCACGCATGGGATGAATGGGCAGAAAAATGCATAAACTTAAGTTGTTGAATTGTGTTTGGACTAACATAATAATAAAGTGAACGTGATCCGCCCCCACGTGTACATAGTAGACGTACCTGTACATGTACTGTACACAGTTTTGTCATTAAGCAACTCCTAACTACTTATAATTATTTAAGTTGCTCTAACACTACAGTACACTACAGAAGAGTACATACAATCCATAAATGAGATTACTCAAACTCAAATCCATTGAACTCCTTCATCATCATCATCGTGTCATGTCATGTCCATATGCCATGCCATTCAATTTCTTCCTTTCTATTTTGGCCAAACCAAACGCAAACGCTTTAATGTTTCTATTATTCCATGCATTCTTGAAATAATCAATTATACATACCATTCATTTCATTTCATTTCAATCAAAATTATACATATTACATTCAAGAAATTATTAAAGATTTGCCATTCAAAATCAAAATGATTACACACTAATCATGACTATGACATGAAAGTAATAATTAAATTTTTGACCTACACCTCGCACTTGGCCTTCATGATAAATCTTGTAAGAGTTTACTGGCCGATGCATGCTGATTTCAATTCTTTCTTCGAAGTCAAGTTATTTAAGACCGATTTTACATATAATCCATACAATTATTGACTTTCACCATCTGATTGTGATGCTCTTCTAAGATGGATTTAATTTTAATCTTAATTAGAATCTTATAATTACATCCCTGCTTCTAGTCTCCTCTCCTTTGCAACAAGGATGGACGGGTGTGGTCTGTTGTGTGGACATGCGATTTAAGGACCACCCTGTAAAACCTGTCAACTAAACATGATTGATTGAAAAATATTTTTTCCGGAACATAATTTCATTGCATGAGATTTGCATACGACTGACTGTTTGTACACAGTTAAATATTTCTTGCTTTAATTAATTTGCATATCCTGTTTCCAAAACCGTTCCGTTCACGTCGCATTTCTATACAATCAATCCTTGGAATTTAGAATTTGAGTGTTAACAAAAAAAATCAATTTCAGCACCCCAATTTTTTACGGATTACGACGACTGCGACTTCCATCCAAGGTGAATATAATTAGAGCAATTCTTTTTTATAGACATAATCACGACTTTGGCAAACTGTGCTGTAACTTGTAAAATTAAATATTTAGAGGTTAACTGTCAAAAATACTTAGTAATTTACTCTTCTCGTGTGGGGTGTGGTCAATTTACATTTATTTTACTCCTTCGTAATATCGATATCCGCGAGTTAATCTTGAAACAAAAAAAAGTTGTTTGGCATTGGGTTTATGTCTGATTGAGTCTTGATAGAGAAATTTTACTACTGCAGAGATTGCAGACCGGGTTATCGTAAATTGTAATAATGTGGAGTTTACATTATGCAGTACAAATAATTAGAAATTCATAATGCAATGTAAGGAAATGTTCATCATGCTTGACCTGAGGCCTGACTCAAATCTGTTTTGAGATTTTTCAGGCGTCCAAGGTAATAATATTTAGAGGGTGGGTCAAAAACTTTCTTTACATGCAATGCAATGCAATGGATCAAACTCGTATCATTAACTTTGTCAATTCAAATAAAATTTTGTGAACTACCCTCTAATTGTACTCAACGCAGTTCTAGTTCTACCCTAGAATCATGTTTAGCTATTTAACCGTATCAACTAATTGTATTATGTTTATATGATATTAAATTATATATTCATTTGGCAATTGGCATTTAATTTACCTTTGTAGTTTATGTTAGGGTTGGCCATGTGTCGAACCATGTATTTAGTGCAAATAAATCTAACTAACAAATTACTAATGCTTGTAATTTTTTGAATTGCTAATCAAACAATTTCATTCAGAGCCCAACATGCAACAGCCAACAGCTTCCGGAATTCATTCATAGTACAATGTACAAGTACACAGTAAGATGTTAGGGCGGAATTGTTGAGCTCGAACCATTTTAGTTTTAATGCTCGTACGTACTCATGGTCGAATTTCATTCATTATAAATGCCAAAAATGGTAAAAATGGGTGGTACGTTTTATTAAGGGTCAATTAACTTGTAGTTAGTGTGTAATTGAAATTCGTTTAATTAATTCAGGTTTAGTAATTAATTCCTCATTAATAACAAGATATTTGTGTGAATGAACACTCAGGACAATTTGTATGTATAGTTTGTCATTTTGACAAATTGGACCATCTGATGTGACACCCAAGCATACAAAAAGGACTCAATCTGTCGACCACCCTTTTCTTACAAATGGAATAACTAGTCGGGTGAATATTTCATTGGAATTTACTGTGTATTTATGTATTTTACAACAATATGTGTGACATTGATGAAAAATTGGTAAAAGTCAATTTTCTGACAAAAGTCCTCCAATTTACACGTGTTAATTTAAAATTTACACAAGACTAGACCTAACGAACTGTCTGCTCTCCTCAGATCTCACTTGAGATTACGAAAGTTCATGTGTCTGATTTTGATTGATGTATTCAGACAAAGAAGCTTCATATGTTATTTCTACATTTTTCTCAAAAATACGACGTACATACAAATACAGAATCTTCCTCTAACTATTACCGTTATGCTACAATTGAGTAGTCGTGTCATTCATAAGTAGCATGTAAGTAGTAGTAGTCGTAGTCGTAGTAGGAATTCTTGACAAAATCATTATTTAAATGAGATTCCTTGTCAAAGTGAGGTTAAGGTTGTTCACTTCCACACCACATCACGTCCATGCAGAATCTGCCACCTAATTAAAAATCGTGAAGATTCATACATATTCACACATTACCTCCTGCATTACTGCATAGAATGCACAAATTAAATGAAGATGATCAAAAAAGAGATGAAGTGGATGTGGATGTGGACGTATCATAGCTAACCAGAATTCGAATTCGAATGCGAAAATGAATGTGACCTTGCCTTTACTTGGTAGGTATGATTTTGTAATAGCCAGTTGTTATTGTGTAAAATGAACAAAATGTACATGTGGATGTGGATGGATGCACGCACTTCCAAAACTACTAACTTGACTATCTTTGAGAATCTTCAAAACTCTCATCCTCAAAAGCCCACACTCTCTAAGAATATTAATTCATAATTTGTATTTTAATTATCGTGTTGGTTAGTGAACGAGCACGTCGGACGTCGTTAACTTGTCAACTCACTAAATCAGTAGGCAAATTAGTTGTACAGTACAGATTATACCTTGTACTAATTAAACAACTGCCTGCATACCTTCATCGTTTTAATCTGATTATTATTTTCAACGTGAAAATTTTTAAAGTGAATGTGGAATATGAATGCATACATATATAAATAAATAAATAAAAGACAAATTAGTGAGAGACTATAAGTAAACAACCATAAAAAACTTGTCATAAGGGCAGGCGGCTAGAAATGGTCGAATTCATCAACGTCAAACAGTTGGCGAGTTGGCCAATTGAACACAATGCCAGTGCCTTTCTATTTTTAGGTAAATTGGATGGGATTGTGTGTACATTTTTTTGATTTGATTAAATAAAAGTGTGTAACGTGTGAGCGTGTGACTGTGACAATATTTTGTGTATGATTGTTGGATAATTTGAAGCATATGTCAGTATTTTTTTTTGTACAGGGTGGTTCACAATCCATTTACCCACAGAGTTGTAAATGCTGAGGAAGAAGGAATAAATAGTTACATATGCATGCATGCATCGCCCTGTATATAGTATGATTATTGAAAGTATCTGTGAGTAATGGGCTGAACAAATCTTAAATTTGAAGCATTGCTCAATTTTATACCCAACAACACCTGTCTGTCATCCTTTAATTTATTGAGCTTTTCATTCTATATTTTACTGTACTTTGAGACAACACACGAATTACGTTCGAAACTCGGTGTAACTTGTCACAGTCAAATTCACGAGTCTAATATCAAAACTGGTCAGATCATGTACGTATAGCCAAAGTCAGAGTCAGAGTTATTTTATAACATGTTTTCGTTGATTTTTGTACCTAGTTGCTATTAATTACTAATAATTACACAGTAAGAAAAGTAATTATCAATCGGGTGTGAGATACATAGTGATAGTGTGACTACTCTCATTAATTGACACTAAACATACGCATATATAAAGGCCTAATTAAACATGTGCATTTTTTTGTAGTAGAACGCTTTTTGGTTATGGCCGGCCTGTGCGTATAAAATGTCACCCTAGCACTAAGGTGCGTTGAACAGTATCTATATACACTCTTGGTGTCTTGGTCTATAAATATTGGACCTGAACTTTGAATATTCAAACCAAATAGCGAGATCAAGGCAAATTGGTCAGTCACATTATAATAAATTGTTACATCTTAATTTATTTCAAATCAGCAGCGTGTTAAATTAAGGTTCCCGTTCTGGCTGTGTGTTTCACGGTATACACGAATACGCGCATTCAATGTTAATTTATTCTAAACATACTCCGCACTGTGGGCATAGACATTTCAGCAAAGTTTATGTACTGTAATCGTAAACTAGACTGCTAAATGTGGAAAAGTGATCATAGTGATTGCAATCACGGTATGTGTGTGTTGTAGAAAAATTGGGGCAATACCTTTTGTGATAATATTTGGAATGGGTGGTTGGATTTCTGAATTATTGTTCATCTAAATCTAAACTAGCAATTCTCTCCGGAAGAAAAATTTCACTGTACATGAGGAAGTTCACTGTGTTGGGGATCAGGATTCTAACCGAAGAGTTGACATTCTAGCGTTTGACCCAGTCACACTGGATGGTTTCATTATAGATCCTACAGTAAGATTTGAAACGGGCAAGGATCAGCCTGTGGAAGTTAATGCTGAAAAAGAGAGCATATACGCCCCTTGTATTCCCTTCCTTCTTCATCGTTACCATTTGAAAAGTTTGGAAGTGATTGGTTTGCTCATTGGTGCCCGGGGAACGATAACAGCATTTTTTGAGAATTT
>JAQGCB010002244.1:0-12025 GCA_034698835.1 Protaphorura tricampata | reverse complement strand
ATTAATAAAAAATCGAGTGCCAGTGCCGGTACCAGTGGGGCCGGGAGCGGAAGTATTCTCAAATCCAAGTCCTTGCCAAATTCCCAAGGATCATCATATTCATCAATTAGCAAACCTAAGCCCTTGCCATCTGTTCCATACAACGGAGTTCCTGTTCCGACACAGAGACCCCAGAATTATCAACCCCAATCGATAGTGATTGTTGATCCATTTTCTGAAACTCGTCTCGTCAAAAGTTCTGCCTTGCACCTTACAATAGGAGATGATGGAAAATGTAATCCTCTCGAATCCAGTCTTCAAGAGCGGAATCCTGGCATCCAGCATGTGGAATTGTCCACTCTTCCGCGTTGGTTTCGAGCTGGAGGAAATAAAGACAAAGTTCAATTCTGGACAAGCGGTGTTTTAGCCCGTAAGCCACCAGGTCTTCGTAAAAGTTCCAAAGGAAATGATTATGCATTGTGGGAAGTGGTAGATTTAAACAATGTTGAACAAGCATGGACAGTTTTCATTTTCGGTTCGGCTGCAGGGGCCAGTGCTCTTCTAACATTTGGCGTAGGGACTCTGGTCGACTTATTGAATCCGAGTATTCTTCAAGATAGTGCAGGTGATCGTATCAAACTTTCAATAAATAATACTAACCAAATTCGGAGGGTTGGTGAAGCCAAGGATTTTGGTTATTGTGAATCAAGGAAAAAAGATGGCAATCCTTGCACTGCAATTGTGAATAAAATTGATTGTCCGGTTTGTATACATCATGCATCAGCTGCACTGAAGAAAGCAAACCGGAAGAAGAAAAGGACTGACTGGTCTGTGAAGGCCAAGACTGGGAAGATGGGCATTGACCCATTAGGTCGGGTAGGTGGAAATGGTAATGGGAGAGTATCCACAATTGACTTTGGATCTTACGCTCCGAAGCCAGTTGCAAAACTTCCAAATAGTGTTCCTACAGCCGCAGCTGTAATTGGGAAAAAACAGTTGGTTCGAATGGAACTTCAGGATCCTAGCAATGTGCTGAAAAGAAATCCAGCGGCTCTCGGAAATCACACAAGCATTTCGTTCAAGAAAGAGTTTAATCCTCTCCAGTTGCCGCCAAACCTCCAGAGAGCTCCCGAAAAGAAAGCCATTGTTCTGGATCCTCTAAAAACAAGACATTTGACCGACAGAGACCGTAAAATTCTTGAAGCACTCAGCGGTTCCCCCAAAACAACCAATACCGAGTTGCCCAACATGCTCTCCAGTCCAAACGCGGGTGCAAGGAATTTTCTCAAGTACTTAAATCGCAGTGACGGAAAAAATGCCAAGGAAGTCAAAGAAATTTGTACCACGAGAATTGCGGAACCAGAAGTGGGTACGAAATTAACAATGAATAGGGAAGCTCTGCTCAGCATGCAGAAAGCGTTAAGTTATGTTAAACAAAATGGGCCGATTGCCAAGAAGAACCCCAACGTAAAGGAAGCAGTGCGAACCTCGACCGGAGGAACAAAGAGGAAGTTGAGGGACGAAGGACTGGGACTTTCAGAAAAACGAACTAGTGATAATACGTCCTCGACTGATGAAAAAAAGTCAGCTCAAACTGAGGAATTTGAAAAAGTAGTCGCAGCCAAGTCTAAGCATGCTGGCCTGGCTGAAGAATTGCAAGAGACTGACTATTTTGAAAAACTTGAGAGGAAGGAGTCTGTTGAAAATAAATTGTTGACCACTTTTAAAATTCCAACTACAGCTGTGATGTGTAGGGAATGCAAATACGTTGCACTCAGTCGATCGGACCTTTGCAAGGATTCGGGTCATGAAATTCGGCTTATAAAAGCCGTCAAGAGATTTTTCAAATGCAAGGAGTGCGGAAATCGTGCCATGTCTTTGGATCGACTGCCTAAAAGACGTAAGAACATTTTCTCCCTTCCATTTTAGTAATGATTTCAGTGTGTTGCGGTCATTAAGTATACTATAACTCTTCAGGATTAGAAATATTTTTGATGGGAATCTACATAGTTTACAGTAGAAATTTACTCTTGCATCCGATTGTAACCTAGAATTTAAAATATTCTGTGTTACGGGGTTGATTTCAATTTCAATCCATTTTTGCGACTTTAATGCAAGTGTTGTGATGGGAGAAAGTGAATTTGCTTTCGTACTTCGTACTTTCTCCAGTTCGGGCTTTCACCACATTACTTTCTCCATAACAGTGAAAGTCTGGTACCGGAGAAAGCATAAATGACTAGGGGAAAGTCAACTGGAGAAATCTATCTTAAGGCAAATTATTTTTATTTTTCTCAGCGTGTACAAACTGTAAATCATCCAATTGGCTGGTTGCCCCTGTTGGGCGTGAAAAGGCTGGACCAACCCTTGCTTCAGAGTCTTTGTCCATTCGGGGAGATGAAGAAACGTTTCTTGGCTCTTCATCTGGAAAGTTGTTCCTGAATTTACACTGACGTTGGACATTGGACGCTGCACTAGCGTTAAAATGGCTCTACCGCATGAATATACGTATCTACCAGGTTTGCATGGATGTTTTTTTAATATTCGAAAAACTTAATCAAAATTTTTAATTGTTGACTTTGTTAGTTATTGAAATTGTTTCGTGGGGCAAGTAAATATTTTTACCATTGAATATTCAATTAAATTTGGTCAATTTGTTGAGTTTATTAATCATTTAAAACACAATTTGTTGGTTAACAATCATGTGTCATTCGAGATTGCTTTTACTTTGCGTTTACGTCAAAATGACCACCTTACAGTTGAAGAAACATGATCCATCTCTGGGAAAGGATATGGCTGGCAGAATCCAGTTTATACTCTTTTCTAAATTAACTCTTAAGTGTGCTGTCGTTGTCGACGAACCGTGTTGTCTTAATATCGTTCTTGGCGACCGACGTGACGATCGATACTGCCTTCTCTGCGAAAACCCTTCTCTAACTCTCATTATATAATCACAAAGGGTTGACATTCTAATATTTTTCTGGAATCAATCTCTTTTGATTGCGCTGCACTGGGACACCGTGGGGGGTTGTGTTTAGAAGAGTTCGTGGAATTTATCTTAACTAGGAGGACTGGTAGTAACTGTTCTTATCTTGAACATTACAACTTAATGTTGATTGCATTTCTAATTGTAGTACTGATTAAATACTATGATACATAATTTTGCTTTATTATTAATTGTCATCTCTTATGGGTTGAAAATTTCTCTGTAATTTTCTCAAATGTCTGATAATTCTTGGTTATCGATATCAGCGAAATAAGTACAAATATAGTAAAACGATTAAGGATTCAGATCTCATCATTTCGAAGTTAACAGTTAATAAATGGTCTACCTAAACGCCTAAACTCTTGTACCCCCCCCCAACGTCAAACTTTGGTAAAGAACACCACTCTCTTTAAATTGGCATATGTCAACTTAATTGCTTTTGTAGATGGGAAATAGAGACATAAAAATGACATGTGAGATGAGATAACCCGTGTTTACTTCCATTCCTGGCTTTACCCGGAGAGTTTGGACGAGTCAACCTAAACTGAACCAAGTACCTCAAGTGTATTCCAAACAAACACCGGTTTGTCCATGTATTGTCCTAATGAACGCTATTTCGTAGCCTACACGGACGACGATGATGTTAGGGGAATTGCCGAGCGTTTTAGATTATGCCCATACACACACACATAATATTCCTTGCGTGCAATATGGTCTATAGTTCTGAATTAATTATTATGTACAGTAGGACGAACGGAATGGATCGAAGTTGAATAGAAAATGCTTACTTAAATGTCCATTCGATTACCTGGACTTGGAAATGGAATGGCTTGCGACGTTGACTCTTACACAGTCAGAAGACAATATTTAACCCAGTAGTCTCATTCTCTCATTCTTCCTCCTTTTTACCCTTCCCGTGTTTTGCATCAAATCATCATTTCTCCGTAATTTTACCCAGTAACTTTCCCTGTTTTTAGCACGACCATGTTAGTCACTTGCGTTCTATTAATTATTTTTTCTGAAATAACTCGAAACAGTTTATCCATTAGTGGTGTCCCTGCCCCTAGTTTTCTTTGGTCTGTCGTGAACTCAAGTTTGTTTGAAAAAAAAGCTCCAAGACATTGTGCTAAAGTCATTTTTTTCAACAATCGAACATTGGGCGACCCTATTATAGCTGAAGATCAGCGTGGAATTGTACAAAATTCTTTCATCAATATTGAAGACTCCATTCTGCATGATGACTATCAACAATGGGAGAATGCAGAGAAGAATGTTCTGGATGGGACGAAGAAAAGTATCGAAGCGAAACTTGATCCTTGTGTAACTGTCGTTAGTTTTGTCCTCAATTCTACACAATATAATTTGACAGCATTTGATCGGAGAAGATCTATGAATCATTACATGGCTGATCTTTTGCAACACTCTACTCCTATTGTACGTCGACATTTGGTCCTTATTCGAATATCCAGAAGTCTGGACGACTTTCGATTCTGCACCAAAGCATCCAAATATCCAATTCGACTGGTACCTGATTGGGAAATGTTACTATTTGATTTCTTCACGGATGTTCGCGTTGTCCAAGGTTTCTTTTACGAAGATGGAGAAGAACGTCATCCGTACGTAAGAATTAGTACAGAGAATGGTCGATGGAAATGGTTGTGTGAAGATATAATTGCCAATTTGGAAATTGAGAGAAGTTGTAACTACAATTTGGATCAGAAATGTCTTGATGCTAACCCAGACCTTCAAATATGGAAACCCGGTGTTGAACCCAGAAGATGTCAGAAAGGATTCCGTCCAAGGCAATGAACGTCCAATGTCAATCACATTGGGACTTATTGGGACCAAGATACTAATCCGAAAGGTAAACCGGGTGTCGCCTACTACCTCTTCGTCTCATCAGCTTATTCTGAATGAATTGATATGCTCAAATACGACAGTTAATCCGCCGATGAACTTTTATGGAGCTTATAAGAAGAATTCGTTAAAATAATTCATAAGTGTGCTAAATAGCTGTTGCTCAGAGAAATATTTTATTCCTTTAAGGTTTCAAACAGAATAGCTTTTTATTTAACAATTTCTTGGCCACTGTCAGATGTTTTTGGCATCGCTCGCACTCGTAGGTACATTTGTTGAGGTAGTTTACCGCTCTAAAGCTATACTGTCAATATCGTGTCATTATATTTTAATTGTAAAATCACTGAATTGTTGTAATACTATATTAATTCTCCACGTGTTAGAGAATTTCAAAATTCTATAAGATACGCTTCGGCAATTAAATGGAATCTGCTCCCTCCATGGCTCAGATCACTGGATATTTCTGGAGCTAGTTAAATCTCTTTTACATTTGTAAAAGGGAAGATGATTTTGTGAGTTAAGGTACAATGGTGATTGAAAGTACCTACCTGTAATCAAAAATTAATTAACGAGTCAAAATTATATTTATGGATTAAGTTATAGATTTAAAAATTGGTCTGAAAATGAAAGAGAAAAAAGTCATAAAATATTGAAATGTATTATACATATAAAAAAAACATCATACTTTTCTTGTTTTCTTATAAAAAATTGACAGTTCTATAAGTTCTAATATAGGTGTTGAATCAACATACTTTATAGTTAAAGATGTAACACCCACTGGAAATCAAATTGGTTATTTTACTGAATTGAATGGTTGTATGGACAGAGCATTATGACTTTAATAAATGAATTCTCTGACTCTGGCTTAAATGAAAATAAAACCATGCAGTGCGTTAAAAGTCCGGAGTCCGAATAAGTTGTTTCACTCAATTTTTCCAAACTGCGGACTAGAATACAGGAAATCTACCACTTGTCAGTGTTCTTTTTATAATAGTACATCTCTGGCATAATCGAGTGCATGATTTCTGAATTGATGCGCAAAATCTGTGACTGATGATTCTAGAATAATCACAAAACTTTACACTCGTTTACCCTAATTTAAGTTAAGCTAAAATCCTTGTCGACACTACTTACACTACTGTGACACTGTGACACCGTGAGTGAGAAATGTCAGTCTTATTGACCCTGGTTGGATTAAATGAGAAAACGCTTTTCTTCCAGTTTCTGTTGATAAACTTTTGACTTTGTTTTTAATCGTAATCGAATCGTCTTAATCGTTAAAATTAATTACACCTCGCACGAGAACTAGATGATATTTCATTTAACTATAATTAGTTAATTAACCATTAACAGAAATTGGAATCAAACGTTCTCACACCTGCTCGTTGTCTACCTGTTAGATTTCTTGACTGTTAACAAAGGTCAGGAGCGTCCAAATTAAGGTCAAAAAATAACAAATTTTAACGCATACCCAATAGATCCAGGGAACGGATCAACGGGTGGAAATTCCGTCACTGTCTGGAGAGTTCAGTTTATCAGTTTCCGAGTTGAAATGAATTTAGATTCCTCGTATAATTCCACACGCTGCGGTGGAAGTTGGCATCAAAGCCAACTCCTAGCGTCAAAGGACCAGGAAGTAGGATTGAATTAGCACTTAGCTTAGCACTGGCACTGCGGGTCATGGAAATGGGGCATTTTCATTGCTATTCTAATCTGGTTATAACGAGAAGAGCCACGGATATGACACGTTTATTCCAATTTTTTGACTCACAACATCAAGCAAATTAGTATAGACAAGGTTAAGTATTTGGAAATAATATTTCAGAACATTCATGACGTGAAGTTCATCTTAAAGAGATCTGCACTATGACAAAAATGGTAAACCTGCCATTCTTTACACACTTCGACCCCTCACCCTGAACAAACATGATGGTGAGATTTCTTTTCCTGTAGGGGCAGCGGACGAGGATGGAGACAGCGACATAACGACGGCTCTAAGAGAAACGAAAGAAGAGCTTGGAATTTCGAGAGACGCGATTGATTTTGTACAACACTTTATCCTTTGCCCACTCTGGTTAAATTCATGGGGGTGACCCCTGTACTTGGATTCTTAAAATCGGGGAATGTGGATCCAGATATATTAAAAATTAGTCCGAATGAAGTTGAGAAAGCATTTACTGTTAGCCTGGAACATTTATGTAATCCAATCAATTGGAAAGAAAGACTTAGAGTGGGATTTCTATCTCCAGTCACTGACATTACAACTGCAAGTTGTTGAACACTTGCAGCCAGTGTTTAAAAACTTGAATATTCGTCACCGGAAAACGGGTGAGAGCGATGAGCCAGCTGTCGTTCCTATGTGGGGTCTCACAGCCATAATTACTCACATAGTTCTGGAAGCTTTAGTGCCAGAAATGTATACGAGACGATTTCAAGGATTTCAAGCGAAATCACTGAAACACGAATATCCAGAAGATACGATTCCAAAGCCTAATTCAAAATTATAATCATTGTAGTATTCTAATGGTGCCTGTATGTGATGTTTTAGATATTTAATTGTCCAATGATGTTATATTACCCTGTGCAGACAAATACTCAGAATATTTTACAAATGTTTGTCATCATTATGAAATTACACAATGTAAAGAAAATCGTCCACAGTATGTGGACTGTACAGAATAAAATGTCAACAGAATCGCTTTTTATTTAACAATTTCTTTTTCTCGCATCGCATCAGTGTCAAATATTTTTAGCATCACTCGCACTCGTATATTTGTTGAGGTAGTTTACTGTTCTGAAGCTACACTGTCAGTGTCAATATAGTTTCATTATTTTTTAATTTTAAAAACACTGAATTGCTTTACTACTATATTTTATATTACTTGTGGTTTAAGGTAAGTACATCGACGTGTTAAATAAAAATAAAACCATGGCATGCGATGAAACTGCGAACAGTTGTTTCACTCGAATTACTTCCAAGTTCTCCAGACTGTGGACTAGAATGTAGGAAATCTACCATCTGACAGTGTTCTATTCTATTCATATAATTAAGGGCATGGTTGCTACAATGATTAATGATGTGCGAAATCTGAGGGATTGGACTAATAATCTTGAAACATATCACAAAACTTTACACGTCTGCAATAAAAAGTCTGCGTAACTAAAACTTCACTGGCGTTTGTTTAATTTAAGATCATGCTTCAAAACAGAAAATTATTACAAGTTTTCTAAGTGCGTCACTAACAATTAATATAAAAATATTATTTACATCTTTTTGTCCTTCTGATCGTAATTAAACCAAGTAAAAGTCCAAATCTAATTTGATGTCTAATTTTAGAAATCTAACCAAAAATAAATCTTCAATACAAAATGTTTGAAAACTAAATTGACAGAATTAGATTTCACTTTCAGACTACCATTCTGCGCCAGGAGATACTATAAAAATTAAATTATAACGTGCAATTTCGATTTGGCTAAAGTCCTTAAAATTAACCTTTCTTTTTAGATTTAGAAGACAAGGCCAGCCCTGCTTTAGAACTTGTTGTCCTATTCAAAACTGAACAAATACATTCTGCCGCAGAGAGAAGTTTTCGGAGATCAATTCCAGTCTCAATTTGCATTCCTTGTAACATATACACGACGTCTTCAGTTGATACATTTCCACTTGCTCCAGCCGCTGCGTATGAAAAAAAAAACGTATTAAAAACCTGCCGTAGAACCTGCGAGATACGATAAATCTTAGAAAGAATGGACTTAAAGGTCCGGCCAGATTTGTTTCTAAATTGAAGATTCTATACAATTCTTGAATTTCAATTAGGTACTATATGTATACTCTCTGTTCACTTTTTGCAGAGGACCATGGCTGGAGACCACTTTCATGTTCGTAAAATAAAATTTTAAAAATCTGTGAAAATGTGGAATGTTATATACCGTATGGACAACCACCAAGTCCAGCGACAGAAGCATCCACAACTCCAACTCCCATCTAAAAAGGAATACATTATTAATAGTAACATAGTAATAATAAAAAATCAAACAAATAAAATATAACATCTTCTGATCTTGGACTAAAGCAAAAGATGACAAGTTAAAAATTCAAGAATGCTTGATCGTTACCTCCAGCGCGGTGAGAATATTCGGCAATGCTTGCCCGTACGTATCATGACAGTGAATAGCAACGACTTCGATGGGCAGTACTTTGAGAACTTCTTCTAAAACTGCTCGTATTGAACCAGGTGTACCAACTCCAATCGTATCTCCTAGTGAGACCTCGTAACAACCCATGTCATACATTTTCTTTGCTAGTACTGCAACCGCTGACGGAGAAATTGAGCCCTCATACGGGCAACCACATACGCAAGAAAGGTAACCACGAACTCGAATATTGTGTTTCTTCGCAAGGCTTATGACCTGTAAGAAATAAGCAACTGTTAGTATGTCGTAAACGTAAGTAGTATATATCTCTGCTTGGTACTCTTAAGTCGTTAACCTCACTCACTCTAGTCGGATTATAGTTAAAAAATGTTAAAGTCTGGATGCAGAATCGCGCAAGTACACAAGAATTAAGAAATGAGAACTTACACCTTCAAACCTCGCCAGGGAATCCGCGATAGAACAGTTAATATTCTTTTGACTGAATGACTCAGACGCAGCACCAAATATCGCCACCTCTTTTACACCAGCTGCAATCTACAAAAAGTAAATATGGTCAGTCATTTACTTCAGTGAATGTCAGACTTCCAAAACCAATTCAACAAACGTAAACACTGAGAACCAATACGACCCTAAATTCCACAAAATCCAAGTTTAAGAGAACATGGATCGGCCATACATAGAACCATCATTGTCGAATCGGACTACTAAAGTTCCTAACTAGAACTAAATAGATGCGCAATCAGATTTAAGCTTATATGTAAAGAGAAACATCATAGAAGGCTGACTTCATAATACACTAGCTTCGAGTGTTCAGTGCTCTCCAAGATCCATAAATTCCCTCTTTATACGGAATAATGTGACAACTCTTTACAAATGGTTTAAATAAACGTCATTTAGCCGTTTTAGTACATGCTCTAGTACAGTATAATAATGGTAAATGTGTAGACGCTTATAAAGTATCCCTGACTGCTCGAGATAAGCAAATGAAATTATCGTTGAGTTGAAGTTTTCCGTGTGCTGGATCGTAGGAGCAGTAGAAGTGACAACACGAGTTACGTTTACGTAGCCGCCTGTTTTGGGTAACAGATAGACTGCATTTTTGGAACCCTTGTTTTGTATGAAGATGGAGATTTGTATCGTGATTGCATTTTTAACTTTTACATGCAATAAAATTATGACTTTTATGATTGCCGATTAGGTACAACTTACAGCGGATTCAAGGCCTTTGACGTTTGGAACAAGTACTGGATAGCTCACGCTGGATTTCTTTTCAATTTGATTGTACACAGTGGTATGATCCCCCATTTGAGGTACCCATTTAGGAGAGACGAAGCTGTTGAAATTGAGTAATTTATTAGAAACTGGACAAATCTTGAAATATATAGAATATAGAAATATATTATTCAAAATTCACCTGGTGACCTCAATAGTTTGCAGTCCAGTTTCCGAGAGACGATTAATGAATTCAACTTTACAAGACGTGGGAACTAGAAAGGTTTCATTCTGTAGTCCGTCTCTAGGGCCAACTTCAACGATTCTCACTCGTTTCGGGAATGTCGGATGCTGAGGACGTGTTGACAAGACCCGGAAGGAAACCTTTTTCCATTCATTCCATTCATTCCTTTGTTCATCACCGTCCAGATCAAAGAGGTGTTGGACAGAAAGGGTGGACGCAGCAGTTGCAGTCATAACGGTCATGTTAGATTCAACAGTAACAGTACCCGTACAATACGGACTAAAATGGGAATAACATTGCACCTTTCTTTTCCTCATTTTTGCAAGCGAATCTATCTGTCTAATCTCACTTTTACAATTGACACTGGCAGTGACAAATATAAATCGTCACTGCCAAAACTCTGGGTCATTTAAGAGGGAAAACAATAAATAAAAAATGGTTTCTCACAAAACAACACAAAACGTCCGCACTATGAGCACCGTAAAAGGAAACAAATCACATTAAACGGGACATTATGTCATTTAAATGTCAAGCAATCAAACAATTTCTATCATCAATTAAAACGAACTGAAATCACTTTGTTAGACGCACGTGCGGTAGCAGAGTTACGAAATGGCAAAACAATTCTCATTTCTTCCCACTTCAAACAGCCATGCGATATGTTATCGGACAAATCGTCCAGAATAATGACGTAATCAATGCATTGCATTGCTGTACAATTTGCGGCTGGGAATTTCACTGGTCTAATTTAACAAGTGCTCAAATTGCGTTCGCCGTAAACAAGTGTTATAACTGTGGTACGTAATTTTTCCGTGATTACAAAACACACACAAAAACAACTAGGGAACTGGGCTCATGACATTTGGTTGGTAATTGGTATTTGGTGGGGTATCCCTGTGCCATGCACTGCTGCAACTGAAGACAAGCAAGTGGAGCTGGAATTGGATAAATGGAATAGTTATATAGGATTTAGGAATGTGAAAGCCGTCAAGCAGTGATTTAATTGCTCAGGATTTGTGTAACAGAGTGTTCCATAGATGCTTAGATAAATTAAGGGAGTTCAAAATCATGAAATTGAAGTTTCAAATCAAGTCCAATCAACGACGTCACTTCGTCACTTAGGAATACTATGTGTATTAGAGGATGAGGAAATTTTGATCTGGCAGGTGATAAATAAAAGAAATAAAAAAAACTGACTACCACTAAATTAAAAATGTTCTTTTGGTAATTTGGTATCTGTTAACAGTGTTGAACTTACAGTCCCTGTTGAACCAGTTCCGTAAGTGCGACATGCATTCTTCAAGAAATGAAGTAAATTCGTTCCAATCGTGTTAATCATTGAGGACGGGTTGATTTTCGTTAAGAACGATAGTGGCCAACTTATCCCAGCTAATTTGAATTCAGGATCCTAAGAAAAATAATATAAAATGTATTCGATAATTAAAAATTGGCTCTTGGCTCTGCTTGTTTACTGGCCTAACTTATGAGTATGACTTAAACTTTAACCGACCATTATAAATTATTATGCCAAGCAGACGGTTGTATATTGTGAACTGTGGATTCACTAAAGGCTCACGCTTGTACAAAATTAAGTG
>JAQGCB010002243.1:0-12026 GCA_034698835.1 Protaphorura tricampata | reverse complement strand
CTAGAGATTTACATATTAATTACGTAGTTACCCTAGTAGTAGGAAAAGCCAGTGGAGGAAAACCTGTTTAGAGCAACCCGGGGGAGAGCATGTCCGAGGAATTGAACCCCAGCACAGCGAAAGCGATCTGTACACCTGTACCACTACGCCACATGATAGACCTGTGTGTATATTAATTTAGAATCACAAAATGCAATTGAACAAAATAAACTTGGTAGATTTTGTCGTGAAATAAAATCTGCATATTTTTTTCAGACAAGAATGGCAGCTTAAGACTCGCTTGGAAATGGACAGATAGAGTTTGCCTTCTCATACAAATATGTTGCATTGTTGGTCCAATTTCTCATGTCTATCTCTTCTGGGTGTATCCAACGCACAAGTTATTCTTTATCCAAATTCTACCATTTGAATGGCAGAACACATTTCTTATCAAAATTGGATTCTCAGTACTGGAGTATTATTCTCTACTTGTCGTCTGGTGTACTTGTACGGTTGAAATATCATTCAACTTGATTTATTTTGTGACGGAAATCTCTTGTTTGGGATTGTTTTATCGGTAAGTTTAGTTTTTGATATTTTCGGAACAAAATAGTATCATGTTATGGTTGGTACGATAAATAAATGATACCAGCAGGTTCCTATGATGTGGATGGGACGGCGAGATGGACTTGGCTCTTTTGATACGTTGTGGCCTCCTAAACAACTTTTGTGAAGGAATCGTCCCGAAAATTCTCACCGTTTCGGACTTGGTGGTATGGGAAACAAAACCGAGCATTCAGAAGGCTCTTTCATGTCCCCTGTCTACTAACAAGTTCGAAAGAGTGAGAAATTTCGGGATGGTTCCATCACAAAAGTTGTTCAGTCAAGGGCTACAGCATATCCAGAAAAGTCTCCTTTTATCGTTCATAATTAATTTTTCTCATTATCATGATTAGCCAAGTACGAGAGAGACATACTTGCAGCGTTGGCTTGATTCGAAAATACCAAGAACTTCGTCTTTTGAATCAAATGTACTACAACAGTTTCGGAGCAATTTTTCTCCCAGGATTCATTTTATTCGAAGTTTGTGTCGAGCTTTTGTCCGCAGCTGCTTTCATTGCATTTTACCATAAAGCTTCTCTCGCCGTTTTGATCACTGTGAGTCTGGGTTGGATAACATGTGGAAGTGTACTCACATTTCTATTTTGGTTTGCCGGAAAAATTCATCAATATTCTCAGAAAGCTGTCAATGAATTAAAATCAGCTGCGTCGGCAGGGAATGTTCCTCTGCTGAGAAGATACGTTGCGTCTTGTGAGGAATTTGCAATTAATGTCGGACCGTTCTGCACAATTACACAAATCACTCCAATCATTTTCCTTCAATTTACTTTCTCCACACTCATTACAATTTTGATTACTTTGAAAGAATATTAGAATCGTTACGTTTTACGATAATCCGTGACCCGATGTGGTAAAAAAAATTGGTTGCATACAATTTTGTACAGTGGTCGTGGAAAAATACGCAATTTTATTTATTTTCATCATAATTTGTATAATTTCAATTTTTCTCACAATTTATGTAAAAAGAAATATGTGTATGTATTTATTACAAGAAATCCTGTAAATCTTAACATGCAAATAAATTCTTATTCTTATCATGTATATTTGTAGTAGTACTTACAATAACAAGTCTTGAAATGTGCAATGGTGGCGCTTCTAACTCTTATTTCTATTTGACTGATTGCTCAAGCCGATTAAACTTGAGACGAACAGCTTCTTCTAGAATAGCATGGATTTTTTTGCATCCCTGAATCGCAACATCTAACACTTCATTCAAGTACAGTAATTGTAAGAGATGAGATTGTTCCAGTACAACAATCTGAGAATTTGCGGATAAAATTCCGACAGTAAGTTCTGGACAACCTGCTCCCCTTTCAAATGAATTTAGGTCAACCATAGCCACAGAATGAGTGATTGTAGCTGTACAAGCAATAGCGTAGTCCAAGATTGGTATTCCAGCATCAACCAATGCCAAGGTCGTCGCATTAATACCTAAAAGTCAAAATTCAAGTCGATTAAAGTAGAATAGTGTCGATTAAGTCTGGAATGTAAGACAAATACTGAAGAATGAAAAATATTTTGTACTTACAAGCAGCATAACTTCCCCCATCATCTTGAATGAGTTCAACGTAGACGTCAACTTGAGACCCTGGGAAAGTATCTTGAACAATTATATTGTCAACAAGACTTTGAAGATTTGCAGAGATTTCCATTGATTTTCGATCATTTTTTGTGGACGTCTTTCGCTCATTTGAGGAAAAGCAGGCAGCACTGAACTCACAATTAATTGCCATTTTGTCCGGGTTGTGATTTTTCTTTTGAGCATGGCGCATCTAAATAATATGAAATAGGGATTGAATTTAATAAATTTTTGATTTCCATGAAAAAATACAAAATTAATTACAAAAGTAACTAATTCAAGGATGTTAACACCAAATATTACCAGTATTTAAAAATTCGTTTCGGTTTTTACTATTTCACTAATTTCTATTGAATCAGTTTAAGATATTAGGAATTCCAATTACAAAATTTACAGTATGTAATATAAAATCTACTTTTAAAAATTGTAATTGAATAATAATAATTGAAATTACTTGAAACTTATTATCAAATAATTAAATTCATTTTGTAATTACATTAAATTCTACATTACCTCATGAGGTCCATACACGGCTGCAAAGACTTTTGTATTTCCAATACTGAATGAAGCACTTCCACTTGCCTGGGGATGAAAAATCCCCATTTCACATTGTATATGTCGTAGTTCATCCGGAGCACGTCCATCTGATCTTATTTGATGATCCCATAAATCATCCAAATAAGTTTTTAGTGCCATTGTTACGATTTTTCAGTGTATCAACCTTCAACCACTCTACACCTGAAAAAAATTATACAAAACCAATCAAACCACCAATAAATAAATTTAAAAAACCAAAGAATAAAATAAACCCGTGCCGTGTGTGTGTGTGTACAGAATTTAAAAATTAATTTATAAAATTGACATTAGACAAAGGCGTGCATGTGTATTGAAACAAGTGCAAAAAACAGACGTGTAAATAAAATAAATGGAACAAATGAATTTAACCTTGACCTTGACCTTGTGATTGACCTTCAATTAAAATTAATTTGACTAAAAATTAAATCCAGACAGACACACACGGCACTTTTTTTCTCCAGCATTGAAAGTCAATGTAAATCCCGCCGCGCCTCTCATTTGAAATTTTTTTCCCATCTGTGCATGTGAAAGTGGAGAAAAATTTTCCAAGTCCAAAATATTTTTTCTTACCGTACCGGTTTTTTAATTTTTCTTCTTGACCTTTGACCACTGGATTTGGATTTGACCTGACCTGACCTTGTTATTGTTTGAGTTGTGAAAATGAAGTTCCAATTTGCAATTGACCGCGGAGGAACTTTCACTGACATTTACGCAAGAACACCGAGTGGAGAAATTCGTGTCATGAAATTACTGTCTGTGGACTCTTCTTATCCAGATGCACCTCGTGAGGGAATACGGCGGATTCTTCAAAATGTATATCTCTATTTTATTTCTATTTTTACACATGTGCTTTTATGGGGCATTGAGATAGATTGTAATATATGGGGTTCATTTGCAACCCCTGGCGTATTTAGTACGTTGGGGGTTCGATCTCACAGTCAGACATGGTTTGGTTACCGTCTCTTTGGTGAGGCATGTGTGGACTTTAACTAATATTTATTAATTATAATTTGTGTTTTTATTTAATTGCAGGAAACTGGAAAAGAAATTGGAAAAGAAGAATTGATTGACGGATCCTTGATAGAATGGATACGAATGGGAACAACTGTTGCCACGAATGCACTTCTGGAAAGAAATGGGGAACGAATGGCACTTTTAATCACGAAAGGCTTCCGGGATTTGCTTTATATTGGAAATCAAGCCAGACCTAAAATTTTTGATTTGGTAATGTCCTTCATCCTTAAACCAAAAACATGTGCTAAATTACTGGATTCATTTTTGACGTTACTAATGTATATTTTTCTAAAATCTGAACAGGCGATAACCATGCCAGAAACTCTTTACGAGGAAGTGGTTGAGATTGAAGAACGGGTTTTGACTGTGCGGTCAGACTGTCAATTGACCTCCAAAAGTACTTGGAGGACAGATAAAACTTTAACCAATGAGTTTGTCCACATAGCCAAGGAATTAGACTTTGTGAAAATTGAGCAGGATCTACGTGCACTCAGAAACAAAGGAATCGACAGTTTGGCAGTTGTTCTCCTTCATTCTTATATGCAAGTATTTTTGTTTATTACGCTCGTATGGTGGTATGGTGCACTTTACCCAAGCCAACATCATAGAACTCCTCTTTTATGAACTACTAGAAAATAAAGAAAATTTAGGCACATTTGCATGAATTTGTAACATAACATAATTTGTTGACTTTTTTAACTTTACTTAAACTATCTTTGAAAAGGTATCCAGAACATGAGAAACGTTTGGGTGAGTTGGCGACTCGCATGGGATTTAGCCATGTTTCTTTGTCCTCTGACGTCATGCCTATGATTCGGGCTGTCCCACGAGGTTTTACAGCATCGGCAGATGCGTATCTCACGCCGCTCATCAAAAAATATGTCAGGGTAAGTTTCACTCGAGTCGTCATACTCGCGCGGTAAAATATTAGGAAACCAATGCATGTTGTTTCAATATATTTTTGAAATAGGGACGATGATTTTTTCTAAGAAAATTAAATTGAAATCGTAGGGTTTCTCGGCCGGATTCAAGGATTTGACTGACTCTAGTGTTTTATTCATGAAAAGCGATGGTGGACTTACACCCATGGACGAGTAAGTTCATTTGAAATAGATATCACTCTCGCTTGCGCTTTCTTGCCGAATGTCAGTTCAGTTTCTAACATTTCATGTCTTAAAACTTCCAGATTTTGTGGATCAAGAGCAATTTTGTCTGGGCCAGCAGGTGGCGTTGTTGGTTACGCGAAGACTTGCTTTGATGAGACTCTGACTCCAGTCATTGGATTTGACATGGGTGGAACTTCTACAGATGTGAGTCGGTATGATGGTCATTTTGAACACACTTATGAGTCCACAACGGCAGGAATCACAATTCAAGCTCCACAATTGGATATCAGTACAGTTGCAGCTGGAGGTGGTTCTAAATTGTTTTTCCGATCCGGCCTTTTCTCTGTTGGGCCAGAGAGTGCTGGGGTGAGTTGAGACATCGGAATATTTGCAATCTGCATATGTCCTTACGGAATTTCAATTTTACGTGCCATCTGGTCTAATTTATTTCCTATATATTCTAGGCAAGCCCTGGTCCAGTGTGTTACCGAAAAAACGGTAAGGTCCTTACCGTGACTGATGCCAATTTATGCCTTGGAAGATTGCTTCCAGATTTCTTCCCACACATTTTTGGAAAGAATGACAACGAACCGCTGGACAAGGAAGGATCCATGAAAGCAGTGGATGCAATGAGCGCAGACGTCAATGAATTTTTAAGAGTGAGAAGAGAATAATAGAACACAAATCATAATTAAAGTTTGAATGTATAAGATTATACAGATTATTAATTGTGTCATTTTTTTTGCAGAAACAGGGTTCACCACCCATGACGAAAGAAGAAGTGATCATGGGTTTCATTCGAGTAGCCAATGAAGCCATGTGTCGTCCAATCCGTGCAATTACACAAGGAAAAGGATTCGATACTTCCACTCACGTCCTGGCTTGTTTTGGAGGGGCTGGTGGTCAACACGCATGTGCCATTGCAAAATCCTTAGGGATTTCAACAGTCATGGTTCCTCGGTATGCTGGGATTCTCTCTGCATTTGGATTAGCCTTGGCAGATGTCGTTTTTGAAAAACAAGAACCACTTGGGAAGGAATTGTGCTCAGGTGAGGTCAAATGGGGTCAAATATTAATTTTTATGATTAATATGTGTACAATATTATTTTTTTTATTTTAGAAAACGTGCCTTACATTGATGAGCGATTGGAAGGATTAGAGAAAGAATGTCGTGCACATTTAGCGAGTCAACGTTTCAGTGCAGTACACACGGAAATCTTTCTACATTTACGTTACGAAGGAACCGATTGTGCTCTTATGTGTCAAGCCATAATTCCACCATCGTCTGGTACTCAAAATGGGGCTGCTACGAGTTCTGGGAGTAAATATGGAGATTTTGAAACAAGTTTTGTTCAAAGGTGAGTAAATAGTTCAATTTTTGGCTGGAATTTTAAATAACATTTTGATTCTGAATAATTCTGAAGGTATGAAAAAGAATTTGGATTCAAAATTCCGGGACGTGAAATTATCGTGGACGATTTGAGAGTAAGAGCTATTGGACACAGTGGGGTTGATGGTGGACCTGGACTTCTACCTTCCGAGACTCAGAAACCGGTCAAAAAATGTGTAAGTTGTTTGGAATTATTCAGTTTATGATTTTTTTTCATTTTTTTCTGTTTAATAATAATCTGATTTAATTTTTAGACAGAGCAAGTCTACTTTGAACACCAAGGTTGGACACCAACCCCTGTGTACATGATGAGTGATCTAAAAGCTGGAGATAAAATTATGGGACCAGGAATTGTTATGGACAAATTGAGCACTATTTTAGTTGAACCAAATTGTGAGGCTGAAATTACACTAAAAGGAGACATTCGAATTAAAATCGGAGACGGACCTAGTAATCGTGTCGGAGTTGAGTTGGACGCCATTCAACTCAGCATATTTTCACATAGATTCATGAGCATTGCAGAGCAAATGGGAAGGATTCTTCAACGAACTGCCATTTCAACGAATATCAAAGAAAGGTAGATTTTTCAAAAATTAGGTATACATTTTTTTACGAAAATATTTTCAAAATTTCATTTCTTTATTCAGATTGGATTTCTCATGTGCAGTTTTCGGACCGGACGGTGGTCTTGTTTCAAATGCTCCACACATTCCGGTTCATTTAGGGGCAATGCAAGAAGCTGTTCAATTTCAGGTAAATCTAAGATCTATTAAAAATTATCTGATAGTTTCTTAGATTTTGAATATTTTTTCATGGTTATCCTTGGATTTCTAGCTCAAAGCCCTCAAAGGTGACCTTAAATCCGGTGATGTCATTTTGTCAAATCATCCTTGTGCTGGAGGTTCACATCTTCCAGACTTGACTGTCATTACTCCAGTTTTTCGTCCGTGAGTAAAAATTCCAAATATTACTGAGGAGGTAAATAGACAACACCCATCTGACCCAAGACTGAGATTGTAACTGTACTCTTAGGGACGATGCAAATCCAATTTTCTTTGTGGCAAGTCGAGGTCATCATGCTGATATCGGTGGAATTACTCCTGGGTCAATGCCACCACATTCAAAAACCCTCACGGAAGAAGGTGCTGTTTTCAAGAGTTTTAAATTAGTCTCTCAAGGATCCTTCCGTCACGATGAATTGGTGGCAGAACTCATGGCTCCAGCAAAATATCCAGGGAGTTCAGGGACTAGAAATCTTCACGATAATTTGGCGGATTTACATGCCCAAGTTGCAGCGAATCATAAAGTAATTGTTCCGCCATTTTGTAATGGCGTATGAACGCTGTCATAGCACAGCGAATCGGCAAGGACTGCCTGCCAATGTCTGCAGCTTATTCAAAAAAGCTTGTTTTTTTTACCAGGGTATCAATTTGATTCTGGAACTGGTATCCGCTTACGGATTAGACGTCGTCCAAGCCTACATGTCTCACATTCAAAATAATGCTGAGTTGGCTGTTCGACAAATGCTGAGAAAATTTGGTGAAAGACTTGGAAGACTCGAACTAATGGCTCAAGAGTCCATGGACGATGGCACCCCCATCGTTCTCAAAGTGACGATTGACCCAGACGCTGGAAGTGCCGTTTTTGATTTCAGGTAACTAATATTTTGGAAATCGTCACTATTTGAAAAGAAGTCGAGTCCAAGGTTAAGAATTTTTGAATTTTGTTTGTTCTAGTGGTACCGGCTACGAAGTATGGGGTAATTGTAATGCCCCAAGAGCTATCACCGTTTCCGCTATCATTTATTGCCTCAGGTGTCTTGTTGGACGTGACATTCCTTTGAATCAGGTGAATTTCAATTAGAATTCGGGGCCATATGAGTGTTGTCTATTTAATCTAAATCTTAATGCTGAAATGTTTTATTTTCAGGGATGTTTGACCCCAATCAAAATGATTGTTCCTCAAGGAAGCATTTTATGTCCATCTGACGAGGCAGCCGTCGTTGGTGGTAATGTTTTGACCTCACAACGTGTCGTGGACGTAATTTTGAAAGCATTTGAAGCTTGCGCAGCCTCACAAGGTTGCATGAATAATTTGACGTTTGGAGATGAGAAAATGGGGTACTATGAGACGATTTCGGGAGGTGCTGGTGCAGTAAGTACTCACATTATACCACTATGCCATTTTGGCCAGTACTTGATCGTGTGATCAAATATCAAATTAATCTTCTCTCTTATTTAAGGGTCCAAATTGGCATGGAAGAAGTGGAATTCATACCCACATGACCAACACTAGGATCACTGACCCTGAAATTTTAGAGACACGCTACCCTGTCATTCTGAACCATTTTAGTTTGGAGCCGAACACCGGTGGGAATGGCAAATTCCGTGGTGGAGATGGTGTGCGTCGTGAATTAATTTTTAGAAAAGATCTGACCGTGTCCGTGTTAACGGAACGTAGAGTTTTCCATCCGTATGGACTTCTTGGAGGAAAAGATGGGAGTCGTGGTCAAAATTTATTGGTTTGTAACAGCAAGGGAGGAAAAATTATTAATTTGGGAGGGAAAACGTCAGTCGATGTCCAAGCAGAGGTAAGAAATAGTGATCATTCCTATACATTTCAAAAGTTGTCAAATTAAGTATTCTTTATATTTATAAATATTATTTGTTTCAGGACATGCTACGACTTTTGACACCTGGGGGTGGTGGCTATGGACATGAAATCTGAATGCAGTTCTAATATTTTTGAGAAATGATCATTGTGTGAATTGTGTCATATTTCAGTCAAATAAAAATATTGAATCTCGAAGAACTTATTTTTTATTGCCGTCCTACTTTGTGTTTTCTTAAATTCGGATCGATTCCTTTTTTGACACAGATTTTTGGTCCTAATATGGTCCAACGAATTTCGGATCGCAACGTATTTCATTTCTCAGGGTGGAGAATTGAAAACACCAATATAGCCCAAAATTTATAATTTACGTTTTTGCAAAGTTGCAAAGTACAAACTCTAAAAATATTGTATATACAAAGTTTCTGCCTATGGGGGAGCAAATTACTCTGAAATTGCTCCCAAGAATTCTTACATCAGCGTTACGGATTTTGACAGCATCAAAGATCTTGACTACTTGATCTATTTGGATAGAAATCCTGCAGAATACTTGAAATATTTTGAATGGAGGAAATATTATTGGGTTGAGCAATTTCAATTTGTTAGTCAATTATGTGCATTGTGTGACAAAATTTGGATTCATTCGAATGAGTCCAAGACTTTACTCTGACATAATAAAATTTTGGACAACTACTATATTATAGTGATGGACAGAAATAAATGCATGTGTTTCACCTGCAGAACTAAGGGTGATTCTCTGGAGATGATGGATGTTTTTTTTTTATTTTCTTGCAATGTTATATGTAGAATAAAGTCTATTTTTTAAACAACCAAAAATTCTTCTCAATTCAGATTTTCTTATGCTACTACTGCAACATGAAACTTTATATTGTATTTTCCACAGTCTGTGATTATTGGCGTGTATAAGAACGGACGGTATGTTGTATAATTGCATTCGTGGCACCACGCCTCCACGGTACCAATGCGTGCCTGGAGCAACATGTTTATTGTTTTGTTACTTCTGGTTCTGGCCCATCACCACTCCGTTATTGTTTCAATTTGCATGCAGAATGCAATTAAACCATAGCCACAACCTAACCAACGTCAGAGCAAGATCAAAATTCTGTATTCGTCAATTATCAGAAACTCAGTCATGGTGCACTCCAAATTGACTTCAATTCGACTTAACATTTTTTATTTCTATGCATTTCTTTTTGTTATAACACGAATAAACCCCTAGAAATCATCACTCATCGTATTTTTGTCTGTACTATACAAAACAGTGGATTTTTATTTGGTTTACATTTCATACAATACAATTGATAATTACGCGAGACCGGAAACCAAATTCGGATTTAATATTGAAACTGCGCTCAACTGGCGTAGAAGTGGCGATCGATGCATTACATTTCTTGGACTCGTAGTCGTACGCGACTCATTCTAAAAAGGAAATGGATTCTTTGCTTTGTATTCATTTTGGTATTTCTCAGTGGACACATCTTATTTCTTCATCAGAGTGCAAGTATTCAACATAAATTTTACAAACCAGCAGAAGCTCAGGTGAATAAAATATTTAAAAATATAAATAATATTATATTCAATGTGTTGATTTTATGCAGGATGATCCAGAAATATTTATGAAAATACATAGCTCAATTTTTCACCTCTTTTCAAACAGAAAGTTGTGCTCTTAGATTGGAATTTGACAGAAGTTGATCCGCACTACTTGAATGAATCTAGCAAAGCATGTCCGAAATGCTTATTCACAGATAACACGACTTCATCTTACTACAATATCAGTGAAGCCGTAGTGTTCCATGCGACACTATCCCCAAGGTAATCAAAAAAATCCGTACCGAATTAATGAACTGCATGACTATGGGTCGTGAATATTTACGTACAACAAGATCCTGTTTTTGGAATGCAGCCCAGGAGGTATCAATCGTCCAAAGAATCAAATTTGGATTTGGTATTATATGGAGGCTCCTAAATCAGTCTCAATTGATGAAGGCATTATTCGTGACCATTTTCCTAACATATTTAATTGGACGATGACGTTCAGGAAGGATTCGGACATTTTTACGCCATACGGGAGAATTTACCCATTCCAGAGACCAAATTCATTTTCAAGTCTGCAGGAAAAATGGTCGTACATCTTGAGTGAGGAAGAAAGAAAGAATGGGGTCTACGATCGGTCCCTCATGCCTGTCCCAACTATCCAGGACTTACAGTAAGTATACGGTATTTTATATAACACGAATAGTGAAAATAACTAACTTATCATTATTAAAATACAGCGGTCGAGAATTAGCGGCTTGCATTGTGTCCCATTGTAAATCTTTTTCGAAAAGACACTTGATTCTGAAGGAATTGGAAAAATATGTTCACATCGACATTTACGGAGGTTGTGGAGAATTGAAATGCCCCACAGGTCGGACGGAATTAAACCTCGGAATTGATTGTCGTACGTCAATCGCTTCAAAGTACAAATTTTATTTGGCATTTGAAAATAATATTTGTGAAGATTATGTGACTGAAAAATTCTTTCGGACTCTACGCACTCAAATGATTCCAGTTGTCTATGGTGGAGCAAATTATTCCGAAATTGCTCCGAAGAATTCCTACATCAGTGTTACAGATTTTGAGAGCATCAAGGATCTTGCGGACTACTTGATTTATTTGGATAAAAATCCATCCGAATATTTGAAATATTTTGAATGGAGGAAACATTACTGGGCTGAGGAACAACGACTTGCTGTTCAACTCTGTACATTGTGTGACAAACTTTGGAATTTGAAGGGTGACGCGAACGCGATTGAATCAAAATCATATCCACATATGATGAGATGGTGGACTTACAGAAGTGACCGTCAAGATCCGATCAATGGAGAGAATGCTTGTGTGTCACCAAATAAGCTTAAGATTTTCCAGAATATTACGATGGTTGATTTGCAAGTACCTACCCGAAGTTTGCGTTATCTAAAATTTTGAAGAGGATTAAACCAGCATTTGTGTAATTCTAATTCTTTCTTTGTACGAATTTATTTTTCATAAAGTTTGTATTCCAAACTTTTTCCTTTGTACACACTCCGTCCAGTGATTTCTTCTGACAATTTGATTAAGCTAATTAAAGGTCTCATTTTTCCACATG
>JAQGCB010002242.1:0-12027 GCA_034698835.1 Protaphorura tricampata | reverse complement strand
CAACCTAAGTCCAATCATAGTTCTAAAATAATATTCCCTCAGATTCCAATAATATCGGATCTCAGCGTTGGGAAAAATTTGCAAGACCATATGGGAGTTTTTGGTCTTTCATGGACAGTCAAAAAAGGCTCCGCATATTCTTTGCGCCCACTCTTCAATCCATTCACACTCAAAGACTATCAAGTTCACCATGAAGGTAATTTAAAATTTGATATGACCGAGATAGGTGGTCAGACATATTATAGTACTCAGAAATGTTGTTCAACTCAAAATCATTAGGGCCTCTTGCTGCCACCGTTGGAGTTGAAGGCAACGCATTTCTGAAAAGTCGATACGCCAACCAGAGCGAGGATTGGCCTGATCTGCAACTTTTCTTCCTTTCTGCAACTCCAGCAATTGATGGGGGCGGAGTATTCAAGGATTATTTGGGAGTGTCTCAAGAGGTTCGGTTTTGAAATAATTTTGTAATCAAAGTCTGTAATTTACACTTTTTTTGCAAGATTTTCCAAATTAAGTGAGAACAGGTTGTTGGAAACTGCCGAACATACGTATACTTCGAAAAAATTTAAATAATTTAGTACAGATCAACCCAATTTTCAGACATGGGATACTTATTACAAGCCAATAAATTTCCAAGAAGGATTTTCTATTGTTCCCGTTTTGCTCCGCCCATTTTCGCGTGGCTACATTAGACTGAGAAGTACCAATCCATTCGATAAACCTGAAATTCAACCAAACTACCTTCAAGACAAACGAGATTTTGATGTCCTAAAAGATGGTAAGATGAACTGCCAGTCTTCTAAAACAGACCACAATAAATTCTCAGAATAATCAGGGAAAAATCATTTAGATTCTAAGGAATTTGTCAAAGAAATATCGCTCTATCGTATTAACCTTAATATTGAACTACGCCAACTTCCAGGTCTCAAATTAGCCATTCAAATTGGAAATAGTAAACCATTCAAAAAATTCGGAGCAAGACTTCACTTCGGATTACTTCCAAGATGTCCTAATGTACGACCGGGATCAGAAGAATACTGGGACTGTTTCATTCGACATCATGCTCAAACTGAGCATCATATAGCTGGGACGTGCAAGATGGGTCCTCAGTTGGACCCTGATAGTGTCGTTGACCCTGAACTACGTGTTCACGGTGTGAAAGGTCTCAGAGTAGTAGACGGATCAATCATGCCATTTGTTATTAGTGGAAACACAAATGCTCCTATCATTATGATTGGGGAGAAAGGCGCGGATTTGATTAAAGACACTTGGCTCAGTCCGCATAATCCTAAATTCTCCTCGGTACCTCTCGGATGAGTCACGACTACATTGATATTATAAAATGTTGTTACTATTTTGTTGGTTCTCGTCTTACTATTTTGTATGCATCATGGCACATTATATTTTGCAAATCCTAGCCTCAGCAACCTAAAAATTGCCAAGAAATATGTGATATACATTTTATTGCGAATTTATTGTGTGTTATAGTCAACGATTCACATTGGACGAGCGAACGAATTTAAAACCAAATACATATTCCAAGACTTTTCACATTTATCCTGGACTAATCTCCTCCTTACACAATTCATGAACTAGATATCAATAAACTCGACATTAAATTTTCTACAAAAAAATCATGTCCGTTTTTTGAAATACCTTCAAATTGGGTGAACAATTTAGTTCCCAAAAGAACGTTCCTGAATTATGAACGCTCATTAGCTTACTCATGGAGCATAAAATATTATCAAGTCACCTCAAATTCGTCATACACAGTATATGCGTAATTATCATAGTCTGACCTTATAATAAACTGAAATTCTCACGTATTTGACAATTCCAGCCTTCATGTGCTTTTTACAACGCATTTAATGTCTGGTGCTCTGATTCACCAATTCGCTTATATGCGAATACGGCATAGCACTGGCACTGATAAGAGTGGGTCGGTAAATACTGACTAACTACGCCCGGATTTAATAATGTGAAATGATAAGAATTTGATAAAGTGCGCCGATTACTATTAGCGATTCTTTCTGGGCTGTGAACTAACAAAAGTAAACCACATATCATTTTTTATCCGTAAAATATTTCCGCCCTATCACATGGTTGGCATTTAATTTTTAGAAAGTTTTGTGAATGAATATCGACTACATAAAATTAAAGCATGGGAGAAGCAAATTTAGGTTATTTTACTTTGGACGAAGATTCTGACGTGGAAGAATTCGGTAAAATCGCTTACATTATCACATTCTAGAACATTTTCTAAACAAATTCTTACATTTCTAGTGGCTGATGACCCAAATTTTAAAAAGAAGGCCTTCTGGTATGACCTAGTCGAAAAAACTATTGGTTCCATTTCAAGAGTTAATCTAATCCTTCACGCCCTGCTGTGTGCATTTGGGATATTTCTGCAATGGAAATTACTCATTACATTTATAAATGATGGAAATTGGCAGTACGTTGGATGGACTATCTGTATAGCGGCCTTAGCTGGGGCAGCAAATTTATTTGTGGCGTTTTCTAGACGGTATTACATTAAAAACTATTCGGTAGTTTAAGAATAGGAACATTTTCTAACCTAATAAGTATTACTTAAGAACGAAGTCCGTATTTCTCATTTAGGCACACTGACACTGACAGCACAGCACAGTTTCGTCGGTTTTCAATGAAATGGAAATATATGGCCTTAATTTTGCGTCAACTCAGCTCGTTTTGCCTTGTGGTTCCATTGTATAAGTAAGTTTAACTAATTTTAATAAAAAATTCGAATACACATGTCTGCTATGCATCTGGGTGCACATTCTCACTTCATACACCGATCCACGATGTATCATTTGTTAGAAATACTGCAATAATTACAGTGCCAATTTTTCATAAGTATTTGTATTCTTTACAGTTTGTTTTATTACTGGACAGAGGCGTCCCAAAATGAGAGAGACCTGAAACGACCTCTCGTAATGCGAAGTCAGCCACAGCCAACAAAGTAAGTAATTTTTTATTGTTATTTTCGTAACGTTGAATACATTTTCAGTGCGTGAAATTATGCTTGAATGCCTTTTAGACAGGAAATCGGGTCCGTCCAATATGCTTGGGAAGGAGTACTTCAGAGATCTTATTTAAAACTCATCGAAGCTTTCCTGAAGTTCATCCCATTTGCACTCTTCCAACTTTGTATTTTGGTCCATCATATAGACAAGAGTCCCGATAGTCCCGAAGAATCACCTGGTCAAGGTTTGGCAAAATAATATTTCTATGAATGAGTAGCTATTAAACTCCCTTGCTTGTTCCTAAAACTTTTGCAAATATTTGTGATGTCTATATGCAGAAATAATTGGTTACTTAATCTTCTGGAGCCTTTTGGAAATCTCATGGTCATCCACGTCGTATGCGAATGCACAATTTCATTACACAAAGGCTGTACAATTCCAAGATTTTCGAGAAATGGGAGTTCCAATGCATCTTTTGCGAGTGTCTTACTTGAACTCTGGATTTCATTTGCTGAACAATTTTCTTTCTTCCGGTAAATCATATCATTTAAATTAATTTGGTAGTTGGGTAACACGAACCATACCGCATATTATTATAGCGTTTACGTGTCATGAACAAATAATTTCGAAAGGGGAGAGTTTTCGGCAATTGTATTGACGAATGGGATTTATGTTGACATATAATCTTCACTGGCCTTGTCGCGTTCGGTCACGGTCAGTGAAAATGAAGGATCTCAGCGTGTACCTTTAAATGTAATAGTTTTCTGGACTTCGATTACAAGTCTTCCTCAAGAACATAAAATGAGTTAGAGTTAGAGGAAACTTTTTTAAATACCAATAAAATTCAATGTCATTAAAATCCGAAGAATCGTGACTTCGACTGACATCCTTCGAGTTGCACAATTGACCTTGTTGAGTTTTTTTGTGAACTCATCGCTTAGGTTATAGCCTTTTCATATTTTCACTTCTAGTGAATACTAAAATATTCTTCTGTAGATGCATTACAATGTTATTTCGATTTGCCCTTCCTTTACTGGTACGTGCAACTATGCTATGGTAGGGGTTCGATCCCTCCCGCACACTATTACTATCAGCAGAGGTTTCGCTCACGTAAAGCGGTTCATAACTACTAGGAGTAAATATAAATGACAACTATTGAGAGTATTATTTTAAGATGCCAGTGTACAAGTTAACATAAAGCAATTTTTGTTGTTTTACAGCATTTCGACTCTACTGTTTGGCTCTACTTTTAGCGACAGTCCACTATTGGGTGATCCCATTTATTATCGGCCTTTTCATTTGTTTCTCTTACCTCGTCCAATGTATGCCAAATCGATCCCGTCTCCGCCTCGAAAATCCACCGAAAGGACTTTCTACAATCAAATCTGACCTCATCAATCGCCTAATGAATTTTTTCTGCTCTGTCAACATCAAACAAGAATGTTTCATTCATTTCACATACATTTTCGCACTCTTTTACCTCATCCCTAGAGTTTGGTACCTTGCATCCGAATGGTCACTAATGGCACTAGAGGAACAAGAGTTTGATTCAGGGAATTTTAGCAATTACACCCGAATGGAATTAGTCGATGAATGTACTATTGAAGACATGTCTGTCCCACTCCCAATTTTTGATACTATCGTTGCATTTATTGTACATGTGATAGTTTACGTAACAAAAACATGTTCAGCCCAAAGGAAAATGCTTCAAAATGACCTAGCTGTCTTGTTATTATTGGCTGTACATTCGGTTGTGAGTTTGTTCTATTTGGCGAAGGTGAAATCAAGAATTTTGGCTGAGACAGACTTTCCAGTTCAAATTGCTCAAAAATATTGGACACAATGGATGAATAAGGAATGGGATTTTAATGATATTTTTGAAGTCAAGAAAATTTTACTCTGCATGGTCATGTCAGATAAGGATTTGAGTTCATTGGCCAATAAAACGAATTGGAGTTGTCGATGGCGCTTTTGGGTGAAATCTAATAATGGACCGACAAGTCGTGAAGCTCTATTGAGTTTGCTTTGGGAAAAATATGTCGGAGAAACAAACATTGTTAATGTAAATCAGGAAAGATTGAAACTAATGTTGGAGAGAAGAAAGAAACTTCAGAGTAATTCAAAATGTGATGAAGCACTTAATCGATTCTTGGAATTTTTGTGGGATAATTTTGTTCTGGAAGAAGATACAGTTAGAATGGTTTTGTTTGCAATGGAACATTTTGATGAGTTCATTGTTAAGAGTAGTTCTTTGAGATTGTCTCAAACTCAGGATGTATTAGATCTTAAGGAGTCGATATGGAAATAATAAAATTACTCGGAAGCTTCTCGTTTAATTACTCAGTTTTGTTGGTGTTGCAGTTACTACTACAGGTGTTCCGTGTGGTATTCTAATGCTTTTTAATTAAACGTGTCATTTCTTAACGCTAAACCTAAATTGTTGTACGCATTTAGCTTGTTTTCATGTAATACACTATACTGGAGTTTAATTTTTTCAGACGACTGATTATGATGTCCTCAGTGAGAATATCAAATAAATGGATATACATTTTTATTAAACAGTTAACAATACCTTGAGTAAAAAACAGTACGAAGTACAATTGATGATTTTTCTGAATCTTATTCATATTCGATATATGAAATTTATCGTTTTCCTTGAACTGGAAAAATGCGAATTGTGTCTGCGATATTCATCAAACGTTGACAGTACGGACATGGTTGCCTGTAAATTGAAATATAAATAAATTAGGCTTATGGTTAATTGAATATTGTCTAAACAGACTACTCACTGTAATTTAGGCTTCAATTTGAACCAAGCGTTCAGACAGTCCGCATGAAACAAATGTCCACATTTCGTGGTGCACATTTCTTTCATGTCTTCATTATTCTTGCCCTCTTCTTTAGCCGTGAGTAGATCGTCTTGACAAATCACACAAACGAATGGCATTGAATCTCCATCATTCTTGGAATTTAAGTCTGGAAATCCATTTGGACAACTGGATGGTTCATTATTGGCAGGGCATGGGTTATGGTAATAATCTTCACGGAACATTAATTCCGACACCGGGACAAATCGTCCATGTGTAAGTGGACATACAAATAGGCGTTTCCCTTTCACCTTACCAGATGAGTTTCCAACTGGATTGTCCTGAAAATTAAATACAATTAATTCGTTATTTGTCAGCCCATTACAGTATAATCCAAGGAGCGTATACTGATTAATCCAATGTTGTAGTTATTCGTATAGGCTCCTTGGTATAATCTAAACCTACCACTTGCATAGAATCATAGAAAGCCAACCCATGTTACACGCTATATAAATAATACGGGATTTGTATATGATGATGCCTTATGGGCTAAGTTAATGATTTTATATTTTATAAGAGATTTTTATTTTATTTTATATATTTTATATCTTAGAAATTCAAGAACGCGTCACAATAACTACTGACCTATGAACTACTGAAATGACTTGTATAGTCACAAATTCGATCCGAAGAAACAAAGTTCAACCCGAAACAGTTTCTCTATTTCAGATCAATTGGCATTATTTAACACTATTACTCGAACGGATCAGATTTCAAATGATGCACTACGAACGATGTTCTAGATAACTGCCGCTAGTGTCCCAGCAAAGCGGTCACTTTGACCTTATTACTACAGTGTACACTGTACACTTTCTCTTACAAATTCGACTCCAGCGTGGAATCTCTCATTGATTGTCCCAACCCATTGTACTGTCCCACACTCCGGAACTCCATTCTCAGTAAACCAGATAACTTTATCTGTGACTTTCAGACCTCCAGGTGTGCTATCTGTTTATCATATAAATAAGTTTTATTTCAAAATCTGAAAACTGTTAGTTGCGACTATCAGTAATGTAATCTGACCGTATGAAACCGATGATATACCAGAACTGGAACTGGATGCCCTGGACAAAGGGGGCATTGGATCGTGTTCCTGATTCGGCCGATTTTCCAAAGAAACATCTGGGGTCGAATTATATTGAGAATTCCCCATCCCAGCACCAATATCAACTTCACGAAGCTGGGAATCATCCAGAGAAATATTTGAAGCCGAAGCTGTAAGATCTGATGTAATTTCAGGTTCAGAGGATGGATTTTCAACAGTTGCAACTGATTCTGAGCTCACAGCCAAGGAATCTTCGTTTCGTTGTAAATTTTCGTTCAAAGTTACTTGTTCGTAATTTTGCACATGAACAAAATTGTCTGCTTCAAGAACCTCTTGCCCTTCCTCGTCTACATTCTGAAGTTCCAGTTCTTCTGTTGTATTTGTAGGTATTGTCAAATATGAAACGTCCGTAAACGCCCGGGATTCTGTCCAAGCATTATCAGGCACTCGTTCGAGTTGTCCTGGTTCGTTTTCATCGTCGTCCGAAGAATCGTCAGAAGATGGAAAGTCAATTAAATTTGGGGATTCTGGTGGCGATAACAGCAGTGGGGTCGAGTTAGACGTCGAAATCACCCGATGCAGACTCTCTGGACCAATATTTGCTGATGCTGGTACCGATGTCGACATGGTAGTTGTACTTTGACTCTGACGGGGAAGTCGTTGTAGGGCTGTCATTGGTATCGCTTCTGGTGGTCGTGCCATCAAAATCGTTGTTGACAATACACTCCCACTCCCACTGTTTAATTCGGGGCGTGGATGGGCTCGGACATAATGGTCACGGTGACTGGTACTGGAGAAGATATTTTCGTCTGGCCGTGGAATGCTTAAACGTCTAGACGTTCTGTTCCGCTCAATCATTTCCCTTATGACCAATTTTCGAGTAGCCTCATTAGCTGGGCATAAGACTTTTGGTCTAGAATTTGGGATTTCAGGTGGAAGCATAGTACTCGGCTCATTTTGAGGTTCTTCATTAGTTCTACCGTCCACAAAAACACGAGGTGATGGACGTGGTCTAACTGTCGGACGAGATTTCTGAATTGCCAATATTGCGTCCAGCCTATCTGCGAATACTTTGAAATTTTGAAAAACAAATTACAAAAAGCACAAGGTTACATGTAAAACTTTTATTCGAGAAACTCGACCAGTACATTCAGGGTGGTTTCTGAAAAAAATCAAAAGAATTGTGGTTAAAAAAATTTGCTTACTTTGATTAAACTTTGGATTGTCCTTGTTGAATTTCCGCTGGCGCTCCATTCTTGAAAACTTCTTTAAGAAACACACTCAAAATATATTGGTTTATTAATTAAATTAACGTCCCAATATTTTTGTCCTGAAACATGGCTCCTGGGCTATGCTGTGGGCTCATGACTGTCATGACTTCACCTAAGTCCAACATTCTCCAATCGAATCAAATTATTATTGTGTTAGATTCGATGATGCATTGAATTCATTATCTCAGTTTATACAGCCTTCCTACTCTCCTTATCTCGCGTCATTATGATTATTTCTGTGTCCAGTGTTCTTATCAACATCCGTTTCGAACCTCCTGGCTCAGACTCAGACCAGATAACTCAAATTCGAGCATTTCTAGCAGTGTGTGTGTGTGTACTCATACTTTTTATACGGTTTTAATCGCTTAGTGTTAATCGATGCCTATTGGCGCAATTAGTATTATGTACGCATTACTTTAGGATGAATCATTCATTGTTTGAATAAACTAAAAACACACCTTCCGATTTTATTTTATTTGGTTACAGCTATTCTGAACTTAAGCTTATCCATCAAGCCAAATTATGTATCATATGAATTTGAACTGAAATTGAACAGTTTTGCACACTTTTTATCAGGGCGGAAGTATGGAGAAATGGATAAGGTCGCAGTCAAGATCGTTCCCCTGACCCAAAAATGTTATTTTGGTTTCATAATCCCCAGTAATTTTCAGGGATGAAAAAAAAGAAATGTCATTGGAATAATTTGTGTCGAAAAGCCTAGACTAGACAAAAATTAATAAATTGACCTTACACCCCTAAGTTCACGCTACCATCTCAGAGTGTGCATACAAGCAACGAAAGTAAACAGATAACACGAGCGTACCAATATGCAATAGTGTAATACCCAATTCAGTACAAGCATTCGTTAAGTAATAGTAGTCAATGAAAGAATTGAGATACTGTAGAATTTTAAAGCGGTAAGTTATATTAAAGTAAAGCTAAAAATTATACTAAATTATTCTAAAATCCAGAGACGCAGTGAAATTAAATCCGATGAAACAGTAAATATTTATTGCATAAAATTGTAATGGCTAGAACAAGAACAAGATTCATTATTTGGAACTGGAACTGTGGTTGGTCTGGCTTTGGTGACCCTGATGATGATGGGCCTAACCTTGATGGTAGTGGAAGTATGGTGGTTGTGTCCCTTCCCAGCATAGCACCTGTTGATGGATCAAAAATAAAGAAGGTTAAAATTATATAATGCTATTCAGAATTTGCACTACTACTAAAACAGATTTTAGATCAAATGAATAAAGATTTAAAATACAAGTTTGGGCAACAATTGCCCGTTTAATAATTTTCAACCAATTTCTTAGCGCTTTGTTTGCTTTTCGGAAAATTTGGTGGCCCTTCAAAGGGCCGATGGGCTGACCCTTCAAAGGGCCGGCGGGAGTGGCCTTGATGGTGTGGCCTTGATGGTAGTCTCCCCTTCCAGCACCTGGGCCGTCACTCGGACTAGGGACAAGTCCCCTCCCAGCACCAGTGACAAACTCAAAGGCCCAGTACTGGAACTGCCGCGATGTCGACCTGTCCGATGCTGATGACTGATAAGGCGAAGCCATGGTTCGGATTTCAGTTGGTCATTTCCCTGAAGCGGCCTTTGTCTTGGGATCATAGTCCACTGGAACTACCCTGCTGGATGGTGGCAAGGCGTGAACCCTTATGTATCTCCAAGCCCTTCTCCAGAGCGGCTTCTTCTTGACTGGACCCAAGTCTTCAGCCGGAGGTTGTTCTTCCATCGCCAAATTCTCAGGCCCAGGATTGACTCTGTCAATTGGCGACGGCACCAGGATGACAGGATTTTCGACAGAGAACGTCTTGTCATTGACTGCTGGTTTAGGTGGAGGAGGCATCGGAATATTGTTAACGACATCATACGTCTTGTTGACAATGTACGTCTTATTGTTAATAATATAGGTCTTGTTGTTGACGCCTCCACTGGATCCAAAATCAATGACTGGAAGCCTGAACTCAGTTAACGTCGGGTAGTCCGGTGTTATGTCATCTAACAGGACAGGTGCAAGTCGAGGTCCGACGGGTGGAATGAATTCCTCCCAGTCGCTGGCATCACTGTCCGTTTCGATGTCACTGATGTCATAGTCCGTGTCGTCCTCGTTTGGCTCATAAACCAACGTGTAGGTGAGATTCTTGTCGGCATCCTCGGTGTCGGTGAGGCTTGGAGTTGGAGGAGCAGTGATGGATTCAGTGCCAGAAATGTCGGCCGACGCGACGGTGTTGTTGTCTGACATTTCAGCTCCGTTGTTGCTAGGAAGGACATCAAAATCGACATCAGCATTGACCAGATCGAAATGCCCAAGATCGTCGTCATTGGCCGCATGAACCAGCAAGTCTTGAGGAAGAGCTTCCTGGGGGCCAAATTCAACCAACTTGGCGTCCTGCTGCTGACGAGTTTCTTTCTTCCTTAGCCACTGGGATGGGTGTCGTAGCCATTGAAGAAACTTGGACTTCTTCTTTGGTCGCCCCAGGGCTTCGGCGGTCGAGAGGTTGTCCAGGGGTGGTAAAAGTTCCTTCCCTGGCTCACGATCACAAGATGTTTTCGCTGAAGCCTCATTCCCAGTTTCAGATCCTGATTCAGGTTTCTGTCCATGTCGATGAGTTGGACTCGGATCCGTTTTCAAGACCTTTCGGTCCACATTCTTCATTGAAGAAGTGTCCATGTTTATCGAAGTAGTCGAAGAAATTTGCTTAGAAAGCGAAAGTCTGCAAAGTAGAAATGAATTTTATTAATTTGTCGTTTCAAACTAAAGCAGAACTCACCAGAGAAATTTTATTGGAAAATCACAAAATCTTATGAGTACTTACGTGTTTGGAGAGAGTTGGAGATTTTGTAACTTCATGAGTATACAAGAGCGCATTTGTGACGAATCCGAGGAATTTTCTGACCTATATGAATTTTCTGGTGAAAAAATTAATCAACAAAGTCTTGCGCCCAAGTTGTTATGGTAATGGTTTTGCGAAATTGTCAGAATATGTCGAATCTAAAATTCAGTATACAGTCTCATCTATTACGATGAATCGTAATATGTAGTAATTTTTACATAATTGTATTTCAAATATTTCGCATGATTACGTCCCGCCCTTGACATATTTGTGACCAATTTCATACTTAACGTGCACCGGAACTGAATACTGCAATACTACAATAATTTGTCGAATTCATTAAAAAATACTCTATAGGATGCATTATATTCCATTCACTGCAATTCTACCTGAGTTTGAGTTGTCTAATTTATTGTTCGATCTGAATTAGAAGCCTAGATGTTATGGTCCACCCTGTAGTTAAATAATTCGTAGACGAATTCATGCTCAATTTTCCATTTCATTCAATGACATGTCTCATTAATTCATTTGTTATACCCCAGGAAAGTAAGTACAGTACACTGTAGCGAAGTTAACTAAACTTATGTCGGACGCTATTTGAAACAGAATTTTACATCTCAATCTCCTCAGTCTGCATTACTGTGAATAATTTCTCGACAATAACATTTGAACAACCTAGGAGAAGTCTTATCATCTAGACGAAACAAATTCCACAATTTTACAACAATCAAAATTATACTTTTCATCCGAACAGTCGACAATAATGGAGTCGAAGTTAATATACCCATCCAGAAAACAACAACGGAGTTGCTTGACCACATTACAAAAATAAAACCATAACTGACCTAACTGACCTTTGCCATCATAAATAAATGGTTTGGTCATGCTAGACAGATGGATACTAAGATAAAAATAAAGTGCGCAAAAAGTACGAACGAACAAAACAAGATAATTTCTAGTCGCCTTTGTTTCAGAATCTTCTCACGTATTTACTCAATTCTTCCCATGTGTCTGTA
>JAQGCB010002241.1:0-12028 GCA_034698835.1 Protaphorura tricampata | reverse complement strand
AAAAAAAATTTATCAAAGTGAGCACACGGAGGTAAAGTAAATGATAAAATGAATTGCCTCATGTTTCATGTGTACTATGTCAAAAACTACTTTACTTACTCCTTTATATGTTATGGTCTATGTAAATTTTCAGATTATTAATCTGGATTTAGTCGCAATATGAATAATTCCTGATTTATTCCAGCTTCTTGGGATAATCTGACGAATTTTTACGGAAACGGACTCTATTGGAGAAAACCTTGCATATATTTACAGATTTCCGATTAATATAATATTTGCCGTTGAGCTGCAAAAAAAAGGAACCATGACTTCTGTTCGGACGAAAAAGATGCTATTTGATTATACAAGTGAAAGAATATGGCATTTTACCAATACTGATTGTGAGAAAAAGTTCTGCGTTTCAATTTTTCAGATGACAATTTCCAGCAAATTGTACATGATCGAAGTGATAGCATACACCTTTTTTTAGATTTAGAGACTCGGAGAGGGACTGATTTCTATCTAAACTTTTTAATTTTTTACTGAATTAATTATGGGACTAAAATTCAATGAAAAGTGTAAACCAATATGACCTAGAACAAGTGCATTTAATCTGAAAATATACATAGACTGCAACATATCAACTTTACCAACACACTCCAACAACCAATCCACTTATTAATGATCCATGTACTTGCAAGAGGCACTTGGAGAATCGCAACCCCGCCCTATTTAAGGAAGTTACATTAAATTTACATTTACAATTTACATTTTACACTGACCACGCGTCTTTGTGGATAAGATAAGATAATGGGGGCTATGGAGGAATGGAATATAATATCCCAACTTCACCTGTGCAACGTGTAAAGGTACTAATCAAATTAATAATATGTCTGTCTCCTAAGAATCATTTTTTAATCTCTAGGGCACTTCGTCCTCACTTGTTCTTTCATTGTGACACGTACGCCTTCCCAGCACTGCGTGGGCGGACTGGCTTTTCAACTTTACGTTATTCTTTTCTACAACATTTTTTTCTTTACACAAAATAATAATAATAAAAAAAAGAACAAGCTAAGCTCTTCCATCTTCATCACTCTTTTTTGGATTAAATTCAGGCTAGACACTTAGACATACACATTACTTTTGCAACGCAACTACGACACGAGGCAGTGCAGATGCAAAGACTATGAGTCTATTCTTCTTCATCTCTTACAAAAAATTTCAAGTATCCGAGAATTTTTCCGTTCTACCTTCTTAAATAAACTAAAAGTTACAGTACCGAAAAAAAATGACACACCAGATTAAATTAAAGCTTCACAGTCATCATATCAATCACTTGAGCGAGCACGGAGTCCTAGTACTACTTTTTTAAAACTCAAACGAAACTGGGAAACTAATTCGATTGGCAAGGAAAACTTTTCGGATGTCAAAATTTACACTACACCCGGAAAGTATCCCTTGTGAGTTTGTACGAATTACGAATGGAATGAATTTAATACAGCGTGACCGTGCAGACGTTCGTTGCTAACGTTGAGCTGACCTATGACCTACCTAAGCAGTGAGCACATTGAGAAAAAGTAGTTCAGGTCAAATAAAATCAACACAACAAGACTGAGATTGGGATTTTGTGATTGTCCTGTCCTGATTACAATTACAAGGCCGAGTGGAGTCAAAAAATGATCTCATCTCAACAATGAAATTGAATATGAGTATTATTATTACTCTTTATGACAATCAATCACCAAAAACTTTGTTGTCGTTGTACGTACGTACCTGCAACAAACAACACGCACTTTTCCTTTTGGAATGACTCAGTAAATTTTCTTATGAATGGGGTTTTGGTTTTAACAAAGAATCACATACGTGGGAGATTTTACGGACGGGTCACGGAAAATGATTACAAAGAAAAAAGAGTATTGCAAATAATATGACAGACTTGAATCACTATTTACTGTCTTTGAGCTCAACTTTGCCCTTGTGACAATTCCGAGTCGTCAGAACTTTCTCCGTCATGAAAATGAGAAAGATCGTAAATGTAAATTGGTAAAACTTTCTGAGTTTTGACAACTAAAAAGAAAAACTTTTGTGATTTTGATTGAGAGGACTATCAGTCCATCAAAACTTTTAGAGCATTGTTTGTAATCAAAAATTCCCGACAAAAGTATTTTATAGAGTTTCAGAGACTCAATTTACTGGTGCATTTAATGATCGCACCAAATGTCGAATTATTAATGACAATGGGGTGATTTATTAGCAGGATTTTCGATTGGCTATGGAAATCTCTAATTTTTCACCAAGCACACAAATGAATTTCAAGAGAAGACCAGATTTAGGCCGAATTTCTTAAACATGTAAATTCTTCAACCAAATTTTCAGTCAGGATTTCATCTGGACGAATAAATCAAATTCCGCAAATATACCATTTATAGTTTTGTGACGTTTGAGAGCCAAGTAAGTTGGCCTTTTGGCCGGTAGGCCATTCAACAACATCTATACGTACTCATTATTGCTCATGCTCACTTTCCTGTACTTAACTATTCTTTTAAAATTAATTGCACCAAAATCTTTCAAACCACTTACTTCATACGTACTTACAAAAACCTAATTTTAAAATCCTTAACATATTCTAAAATCTTATGTACTTAAATTTAATTCAAAAATTGGACGGAGGGATTTCTGAATCAATTTCTTCCAATATGGCACCATGCAAGATGTTCATAATTTTTTTTTTTGGGCTTCATTTCATTTCATCGTGCAAGATGAGTTAAATGTGGGGATGTTGGGGAATGAAGTCCACCTGGATAGCACTGTGGAGGTTGAGGGTCCGAAGGATAATGATAAAGAACGCTAGAATTTGGTGAAGGACTATGTGGGAACATCATCCCACCAGATGACACGACTGAATTTGTATGATAATTATTATTATTCAAGGGTGAACCATACATACTGGGTGAATGAGAGTGATGAAGTCCACCCATGGACTGTGTCTGTGTAGTATAAGGGGATGAGCTAAGCCTTACTTTGATATCTCCATGGTCCGATGCATTTGGGTCAGCAGCATAGGTCAATTCTGTTTCTTCATACCCTGTGGCTGACATTCGTTGAGTGTCACTCACTGAATTAGGTGGGTCTGGTGAATTTAGGCATGTTTGTATTAAGGCTTTCCCGGCTTCTGATGTGATCATGGGTTGGAGCTTCCGTGTTGCAAATGTGTAGACGTGCCCAGTCTCAGATGCCACGAGTAACATGACTTGAGTCCCCGTCAGAGTTGACAACTCGTAAGCCTGATTAACAAATTAAGTTTATTTTAAATTAGTTTGCGGGATTGTGGTCAGGTTTATGAAATGATATTGACAAAAATGCTTAACAAACTAATTACAATTTGCACTAAAAAGCGCGATGAGCACGTCCGTACGTCGCGCGGGAATTTTCGAAAACCCGCATATCTCGAACACATACTTTCGTTATTTATGTGACTTTATGTGATCAAAACTTGTGTATCCGTGTCTCGGTCGTGTCGTGAGTTGTGACCTCCTATCACTATCAATATGACAGAAAAAGGTAGGGACACAGAGTGGGAGATGAGAGGTCAGCTGTTCGTTTGTTTAATGACGAAAAGAACTGGTGGAGCCTGCAAGTCTGCCTTCAAGTCACAGAATAACTTGAAGTCCCATCAGTTCACTTCTCACAAGAGTACTCAGAAACAGTAAGTGTAAAAGGGTTAATATTAATCCCACATCTAAATACATTAAAGTCACACCAATCACATTTAAATTAATTATTCGCATCAGTCAAAGAAATGCAGAATCACAACTAATCAAGTTACTGTCACACTTAAAATAATTATTGTCACACCTGAAAGCATTGATACGACCCCGACCGAATGCATGACTTGGGAAAACTGTTTCCGGAACATCATTACAATTTTTCTCAGTTCTAATAATAGCACGATCCGTCAAATCCGTCATTGACAATTTGTATTTCTGTGCAAAGAATAGCTGAAAGAAACGTAAGAAGTCGTGTGGCCATGCACAAAAAACGAGCCAAGACGAGCCTGAATTCTGACTTGACAATGCGGGGAAAGAATGCGGAATTGTTCGAGGTGGAGAAGAAACTGAACCCGAAGAGTCCGTCCTACCGCCATTTTATGGCATTTTGTCCAGAGGAACTGGAAGAATTAAACCCCAAAACTCCAACCTACGCGACCATCTTTGTGCTCTACGTACCTCCGAAGCTGGATCCTGGTGTACCAGGAATTGTGGAGAAAAACGTAGAACGGACCATCTACCTTTATTTTGGTACCAGTGTTAACCGCTACACCTGCATTTCACTTTCAGAGAAAAGAGATTCTGAGATGGTCGAAATGATGAGAAAGGGCTACGTGTGCTATCGCCAGGTGAGTTTTTCCATAATTATCAAATATTGAATGTTTTTTCCTTTGTCTCAGCACCTCTTTTCCTTGCAATTAGACTTATAAATTCCACGGAGGTACGACGGAAGAGAATAAGGAGTTAGCTTATTATTGGCAAATGTTTTGGAGGGTAAGCTTTCTAATTTTGCATTAATTTCTTATTGATTTACAATTAAATGATAATATACAAATTCTTGTTTCTGATTTCCAGACCATTGGCATCATGAAACATTCTTTCCGTCCAGTAAAGAATTCAATTCATTTCGAAGTACTTCATCGTCAGATTCGTCGCAAGGCCAGTTTTAAAAAAAAATTGAAGCCAACGGACTATATCCGAGCTCTGAGATATGCGACCACCAACAAACCACTCATTCCACTCCCCTCTGACTTCCTTCCTTTCAATCAAAATCTCAGTTTTGAAAAATTTGAATTAAACAGAAATCAATAATTTTTTCATATGAATTCATAGAAAGATTAATCAATTCACTCTCACATTTTTTCTAATTCATTCTCTCAAAAAGTTTTGATAATTGCTGTAATGTCAACCGTCATGTTAATTAAATTTTTCCCAACTTTTCTTCTTCCTATTTCCATATACTGTTTTATGAATTTAAATGATGCGACGAGGTGCTTTGCTCTGTCCCTAAAACTAACACGTTCACAAATATTACAGGGCGGGTCAAAAGTAATTAACATTCATTAATTGACATAGCCGAGGCAGAATCAAACATCATGTGCATTTCGTGTGTCTTTTGTCGAGTTGCTTCCCATTTGGCCTAGGGATTTACATATAAACTATGTAGTTACCCTAGTAGTAGGAAAAACCAGTGGAGAAAAACCTCTTTAAAGCAACCCGGGGAAGAGGAGGTCCGAGGAATTGAACCCCAGCACAGAGAGAGCGATCTGTACACCTGTACCACTACGCCATATGATAGACCTGTATCTTTAATCAAATATTTGGTGGACAATTTCACTGAACTGTGATTATAGTCATCTTGGGTAGGAATTGACCGTACTCGCGTGTTTTTTAAGAAAATATTACTAACGCATGAAGCATGATTGACCCTCTCCTCCCCGTATTTAATTTACAAAGTAGTTATTGCACGCGAGGACGCATACGATCATTGTTTCAAGTGTTCAATGACTTCGACAACAACTACAAGTTCGGGGCGTCCTCCATCCGCCTCTCAAGTCTCAAACCGGACAGTGGAATTTAAGTTGTAGATTTGGAATAGAATACATTATATTCTTAAAATGAACATGTTAATTTTCAACTTTCAAGTCGGCTTAAAGGCGTCAGCCAAAAGGGAGTAGGCGTGAATGACACGACATGGACATTCCGACGTACGTACCGACACCGACCGTGCTATTGGCACGTAACAAATTTCAACTATTCCATTCTATCGGTTTGGACCTTAAGGCCTGACTAACAACAACTACAAGTACAAGAAGACTAGTAACAAAACAACTAATGAAAAATATTAAAACTGTGCACCGACGAGGACGAGACTTGAGTTTAAATTTACATAAATCATGTAAATGCATCGATTGTTGATGGTATGGTTGGCTTGGTTGGTCTTACGGCTTGGGCTTAAGTCATTTTTCTCCATTGTCAAAAAGTGTGGGCATTTTACTTTAAGCTTCAAGCTTCGTCACCAATTGTGGAACTGATTAATCCTTTCCTGACTGACAGGTTGCTAGTACGAGTGATGTGAAGAAGGACAATTCTTTGTATTTCTAGTCATGTCTGAGGAAACCGCACCGCAAATGTCATGTTGGTCAAGCTACAAAATATTCCCTGTCTGGTATTATCTGGTTTATGGTATTATGGTTATATGTATTGATTTTTCTGATTTTATTTCCTTAAAAAATTACGCCCACTAATTGACATTCGCTGGTAAGCTGTGTCATGTCACGTTTTGTAGAGAATTTGTCACATCGGGGGAAAATTCTGTTGAGTGACTGAACTGCCAAACGAAATGTGTAAGAGATGCACAGGTGCACTTGCCCGCATCGCTTCACTGTGACTAAATTGACTGACCGGTTCTGTTTCATTTTAGGGTATGAATTATGAACTTTACTTTATTTTTAATAGTACCGGTTGACGAAGCCGACGACAACGACAACGACGACATGACGTGCCCACTGAACATCATATTGTTTAACGGTTAATTTTAATTAAATCAAAACATGCTCTAGCGACATTCGACATTTTATGGTTTCATATCCAGATTTGGTAATTGTCACGTCAAGCGGCCAAACTAAAGTAATATATTCTTTTTCTTCGTTGGAGAAAATCAGGCCAACTCGGTCAATCTCAATTTCCTTATTGTTCTACATGTCCACACATACTCTCAGTGCTCAATAAACCGTTTAAAATGACAAAATTATTCGGAAAGGTCATGGAAGATGGAAGATTCCAAAATGGTATGGCCCACCCCATTACCAATGGACGTATTAGGTCAAAATATCCTAATATAGACTGACACTCCGGTCCATATCCGTCTCATTCTTTGCCAGCTCATCTTTTGTAGTAAATTTATCAAAGAAAGGGTTACGGTACTTGTAGTAGTGATGTACACTGTAAACACCACACACAGGTACGACTCAGGTATGGCACAGAAAACAAATACAAACCCTAAACAGAACCAAACCCAAAAAAAAACGCCGTATCGTACGTTCGTACGTACAAAGTATAATGACCTGAACAAATCATAACGTGTCAGCACATTATACAATATTTTTTAAACTTGGGGCAAGGTCGACTTGGCCAGATTAATATGGAAGGGTCCTTTCCTAACACCTCGATCCTCGACATTGAAAACAATTCACGCATTCACGCAATTTTAAAGGATAATGGTTTCGATTTGCCTAATTTTCAAGGGCAATTTTATTCAAAACGCACCGACAAAATGACAGTTCAATCAAATTCAATCAAAATTGCAAAATCTCCGCTCTGCTCCAAAATTGTCACTTGGAATTGGAAAATCAGACAGCAAGCAAGGCATACATTTTACATCACTTTCTCTCAATTTTGAAAAAAAACAAGGTGGAATGGTGGAAAAAGTAGGAAGAAAATCAAAATATTGGAATAGAAATAATTCCCATGATTTTCAACTTGTTGGGGCGACCATACGGTCCCCCAGGTCCATAGAGCTTTCAATGAATTGATGTCTTGTCCCCAACTCATATCATTTTTCATCTGATTCGCTGTGCTTACTTCTCGCGTTGGCACAAATTACTTGAGAACATGACAAGATAGACAAGTTCTAAGGAGGTGAAACTAGGACTAAACTGACTGGACATGAATTCCAAAGTCACCACAACGTCAAAACTCCCATCAACCAAATATCCCGCCGTCCGTCGCTTGGCTGTCTTGACACATCTCATGTCACAAAAATTGACAATGATACAGTCACCAGATGAGAGGATTTGACACTTCAGCCCTTCCTATCTGACAGTCATCATCGTCTTACAAACATAAAGCATGCATACATACATACAGCATATACTGAATACTCTTGGCCAGGATGAAAACGACTTCCCACGTACGGATTTTTAAAAGAGATAAACAAAATGCAAAGCTGAAGCTTAAAGTCAGTGCATAAATATTACAAGGTCCACTCTTACCACGAACGAATCAAATGGACACCTTAAAAAACATTTCTTTTAAAAAAAAAAGAAAAAAACTTTGCAGGTAAGTCAAGTCTCACAAGGAAATCACACTTCAAGTAAAAAATCGAACAGACTCGTATTTTCGAAACATTCTAGAGAAATCTTCCAGCATATGCTATCGATAGTCTCAAGAAAGTGGCAATGAAAAAAAATGAGGTAAAAAGAGACTATCTGATTTTTCGACGAAGCTTTTCAGTTGTTCACTTTGAGACTATAACGTTTGACTGAATTTTTCTAACCGATCTGAATTTTTCTAACCGATCTGAATTTTACACTGAAAATCGTTTCCTTGTCACAAGCAAACTCACATGTGTTGTAAAAATCTCCAATCCAAATCATGAATCATTGGATTTTAAAACTCATCCATTTCTGATAATCCTACGCAACCAATTAAATCCGGATCCAGTGCCTTCCTCTTATTTGAAGGTTGAGGAATCCAACCATGAAACTTACATTGAATTTGGACTTGACCTGTGACCTCTGGAAAGGCTTAAAGGTCCATGTGGTCATTGTTGGATGATAAGATGTAAGATCCACATGCATTGCAACGCAAGGGAAAGCGAAACAATGCACTATTCTTCCCATCAAAAGCATTCCGCATTCTCTCTTGTGCATGTTCGTGTGTACGTTATTCTCATACAATACAGCCTTAGCCTTAGCCTGTACGTACAAAGTACGATACGAATCCACAGTGATCAGCTCAACCTGTTTTGTATGCTTTAGTTAGTGAATAATGAGTCTACCTGTCCTACAACGCACAAACACAACATAGTATATAGTGTAGTGGATTTTATTAGAAATGCACGTGAAGATAGAGAAAAAAAAGATGTTTCATTGATTCAACGTGGGACTACAAAAAGAACCTTTATAAAAATATGTATAAGTTGGTATGGCATAGATCTGATCAAAAATTTGTCTGAAAGGAATGAGAATGAATGGTTAGAAAAATACAGTAAAACTCTCATCTCTGTTAGATAGGTAAAATCTGAAGAAGAAGAAAACAGGACGAAATCCACGACACGAAATTGGCCAAAACTATGATTCGCAATAATTAGTCGTAATTGAAATCTGGTGACCAAGTAAGAGCTATCCGTAATCCGTACAACGGAGAACAGAACAGACTGATTCTGAAATAAATGAATTCAATCTGGAAAGTCAGAGATTAGAGATTCGAAATTCCGACCACAATTCAAAACCATATAGTTAAAGCATGAGCCCGGAAGTAAAACGGAAATAATCTCCAGAAACTTGATTAGATTTAGTACGAGTGCAAGTGCGTAGCATATGTGGCAGTGTCGACGTCGAGTGTCGAGCACTTTGTTTAATTAATCTCAATCTCAAACTAAGGATTAGTGTTATTCTGTGGGTTACTGCTTCTGCTTGGGGACAAGTACAAGTAGTCTCAGATTACTAAACCGAAATTAAAACGAGAACAGCTCAGGCAATAAACCGACAAAGCACGCACATTAAATTGGTAATTAAGAAGAGTATAGTAAATTATTAACATGACAAATTCATTACGTTGATTTGATTTGTCTTGTACTTTACACTTGGATTAAGTTTGGATTGGACATGCGGAATTTAATTTGTACATTACTTTATCTGGACAAAAAAAGAAAGCTTGCAGATTTTTTTAAAATTGAATCACTTCGGCAGAACCTTTGGTGAAATACAAATTCGGATGTTGCAGGTTAAAATAAAATATGTAGAAAAAAGACTTCTTTGAGTGATTTTAATTATGTAGCACCATTTGCAATTAGAACCGACGCCAGGGAAAACCACCGAATCCGGATTCCGGAAATGAAAGCTCTGTTTAAGTCACTCGATTGAAAAGAAAGACCTGAATATGGTACTGGTACAAAATAATTTGAGCGGCATCCGCAGATTAGAATCACAGTTCCTCTGAGATCCTCTGCGCCGTCATATCAAATTCGTACGGCTTGGATGAACTGACAAATCAACTCCAACTTTCAGAAACATTTGAAGTATACATTAGGATATAAAAACAAAGCCAAAGACTGACATACAACTAGTACGGAAAACTGGAATAGTATAAGTATAATCTAAACCCTTTGGATCACTAACTAAGGGATAACGAATCAAAAATTCTGATTGAATTTTTAAAAAAAAGTTGTGTATGAGATATGAGATGAAATGCATATTAAATCAAGCAACATCGGAGATCAAGGGTACCATTTTCTGTATTACGTCCGTTCCGAATGTATTGACTGACTGAAATATCGAAACCGCTGTTGTGAGACTTCCAAAAACATGAAAGTTACTGCCTACTAGTACATGAATGAAATTATGGATGACACAATATAAATGCAGGCATACAACTAAAGTCCAAGTCTTTCATGTCAGCCCAATTTAGCAGCAAAGATGTCTTGATGACATTCTGAATCGAGAAACTTGCTAACGATTTTGAAAGGCAGTTCGAAAAATTCAAACTAAACACGACTAGACGTTGTTCATTCGGAAGTTGGCTCGTTCGTGGGTATTTCTCCCAAAACTTCCCAAGACCTCTTTTGTCGGTCGGTTATGGTTAGATCGAAGAACAACGAAATACCGATATCCGAGTAGGTGCCTTTTATCTTCTGTGGGACGTGTAGTGTTGTACTTCGGTATAATAACACAACATACCATATAAAATGTGTAAAATCGTATAGGCCTTGCCAATATTTCTCTGAAATATCCGATAAAATATTACGGGAATGAACAGAACGGGTAAGCCGCATACCCGTTCTGTTCATTCCCGTATGCCTCGGCCTCACCCATCACCCTTACTTCATTGAATTGAATGAAATACGTAGATAATTGTAATGTAATGTGATAACCGAACTGTGTACAAATTCCACGAAACCTGAATATCACCCAAGATACGACAATTTTTAGTACGGTAAGCCTGAATTAGTCCAAGCGCACCTGACACTCAACTTACTCAACTAGCAAGTGAATGAAGAATGACGAATGAGAGCAGGTCAACCTGTGTGCAATTAAAAAGGTTAATCGCAATAAATCTACCTTAGAAATGCATTCACACATACGATACGATGGGTGATGACTTGATCTAAAATGCTCATTGAATTCAATCTATTTCAGATATCCAATATCCGAACCATTTCTACAACATCTACGTCAGACCGGTCATAGGCTAGGGGGCTAGGCGATCTTTCAAAAAGATATTTCAAAAACATGGCATAATAAATAGCACAGAAGCATAGAAGCAGAGAGCAAATTGTTGCAAACTTCTAGAATCTAGAGCGATTCGTTTCATTAAATTAAGCGTAATTCAGAAATAGGAAATAATAGGAACACAGCTCAGCTATTACAAGTATGGCCAACCAGAACCAGAGCTCACATGTCTCAGAATACTATCAATGTTCACAACGTGGACAAGGTTTTGTATATAAAACTCAAGTACAGGGCAGTTCCTCTTGTGCAGCCCTAAAACAACACCGAGTTCACCCATCGTGAAGTTTAGCCCTTACAAAAGTGAAATATTCATCTCCTAAATAATTTGGGTCCAAGAGAAGAGGAGAACCAAATGTCACACCAAGGAATGACAAGGACAAGGGTGTCCAAAATTTTAGAAGTGGCATTGCTCCTCTTCAGCACAGAGTCGTACGAAACTAAGAAGACTAAGATGTCACGGGGTGTCACTTGGATGACATGCAGATCCAGATAATATACTTAACTTAGGCACTAGACAAAGCTGGATATTTTCATTAATCATTCATTTCTTAATTTCATTTCCGAATTTATGCCTGAACTCGCTAAATCAGTTGAACTCGAATATGTCCTTAAAGGCCAACTTTCTCTGCTTTCTCGGTTTTCCAAAGTTTGAGCCTCGACTTAATCCGAACCAAGCATTTTAATAACAAATTATAATAGTATTTACAACGATATTTTGTGAGTATATGAATACTCTAACTCTAATCATCATAACTCCCACTCCTACAA
>JAQGCB010002240.1:0-12029 GCA_034698835.1 Protaphorura tricampata | reverse complement strand
TACATCATAATTTATGGGCGGCCCCTTTCACCTCTCACTTCTCGTTGTACGGGCAGATTCGTTGAACATAACAATATGTACGCATAAAGTGCGAACTAAAAGAATACCTCAATCGTGAATTTACATGCCTAGAGATACCAGTGAAGAAAAACCCCTTTAAAGGAACACGGGGGAGAGGAGGTCTGAGGAATTTAACCCCAGGACAGCCGGAGCGACCACTACGTCATATGATAGACCTGTAATTCTATCATCCTGGACGCATCGTAGAGTAATATTGACCACCTATCGCCTTTTTCCTATCTAATGCATAAAAATGGTATATGAAATACCGTACAAATAAGAATTTAACCGCAGAGTGTTTCTGCTTGAGTAATATGTAAATTTAATTTCGAATCTATAAATCCAATCATTCTATAGGAATCTTTCACTAATAACGGAAAACATGCCAATTTATTCTCTGCGAAGTAAAATAATTTTTTTTGTAGGCATTTGAGCCTTGGGCAATACTTCTTGTGCTTTGTCAATAAAAGAACCGTAATGCTGATTTTAAAGTCGTCATCCAAGTTCATAATAGCAGCCGCGATTTCCTAACCACAATAGGGGTGACCCTGGCATTGGAACGCGTCACATATTCATTCCAGTTATAGGTCATGAGCCCGTAAATGATCACACTGAATTTTTCTTTCGCATTAAATTCTTATTTTTCATCCGAATTGTTTATCAACTTACGCCAAATACAAAGAAAACTTTATTACCTGGGTAATTTTACTCTGCGTAGTTATATACGCAATAATACGTAGATGTTTCTCAGGAATCAAGGAATTCCTGGGTCTGGTTGTTTTTATATTAACCACTTCCTTGGGAATTCAACTGCATTAATACCCATACACACGTGGCAATAGTTAATAACTTTTCCTTGAATTTAAGAACAGCGTATTGGCATACAGACCTTCATCAATGTCAAGGGAGAACCGGTTTCATCTATATGAATACATTATAATTAATGCAACTTCAATTATGCAACTCACAAAAATTAAACGATTGCAGTGCAGTGTAACTCTGAAGTTTGTCAGAGAAATATTTCTTAAAATTAATGAAACACTTAATTTTAATTTATAATGGAATTTGACAAACAAACAATTACTATAATTATAATCCTCATTATTTGCGGATTTGGGCTTGTTGGAAATTTCCTGTGCGCAATTGTAATTTTTGGAAAACGTCCTAAATCCCCATTTTATCTCCTGCTAATCGGTCTCACATTGAGTGACTCTTTGTTACTCTTTAAAAATTTACCAAATGTTTTACATCATTTACAAATCCTGAGTTTAAATAATTCACCGAGATGGCTTGAAATCACATTTTATCTCATGGATTGGATTAGTAAGTAAAAATATTATCTCGTTTTGAATTTCCTTTAATTATGTTTGTTTTGAAAATGGTATTATTCTAAATAATTTTAACTGTGCAGGTTTTTCTGGGACAAAATACTACACTGTTGCGATGTCATTGGAGCGTTACTTTATAATATGTCACTCGATGTGCGCTAAAAGGACAGTGACGTATAAAAGAGCCCTAGGATTCACTATCGGAGTATTCGTCTTCGTTGTACTGATTAGCGTGTGGAGTTATGTGTACGAAAAACAAATTGATCACAATCGATCCTTCCAAATTTACAAAGCCATCATTCTTCATGTCATTCCACTCGTCCTCATTCTGGTTCTCAATATTTTACTTTGTATTGGGGTAAGTTGAGATATTTCATTTTGTATTGGGATATGTTATGATATTTCATTTTGGATTGAGGCTAGTTGGGATATTTCCATTTGTATTGGGGTAGGTTTAGATATTCAACTTTGTACTGGGGTACGTTTAGATAATTCATTTTGTATTGGGGTAAGTTGAGGTGTTTCCAATTATATTGGGGTGGGTTGAGATATTCCATTTTGTATTGGGGTAAGTTTAGATATTTCATTTTGTATTGGGACAGGTTTTGTTATTTCATTTTGTATTGGGGTAAGTTTAGATATTCCATTTTGTATTGGGGCAGGGTTTGTTATTTCACATCGTATTGGGGTAAGTTGAGATATTTTAGGAAAAAGTACGTACAGGGTGAACCGTATATTTGTACACTAAGCCATCATGTATATTAGGAAATTCAATTTAAATTTTTATTCAACAGCTCAAGAAATTTCAAAAAGCCCGAAAGAATCTCGTATCCTCATATGATGCAAAAGAAATCTCTGTGGCGAAAATGGTGCTTGCAGTAGTGACTATGTTTGCAATCTGCTCTGGCGTTGAATTTGTACGAAACATCCTAGCATTTGCTGGTTATTTTGAATATACAAAATATCTATGGTATGACTACACCATCAACTGTGTTTCTGGAATCCTCGTTGTTTTCAACTCTGCTGTCAATTTTATCATTTATTGTTTAATGGGTGCTACGTTCTTCGAGGAATTTAAGAAACGTTTGAAATCCATTTGGGACTGTTTGATTTGCAATTGCAATTGCAAATGGAACAATGGAGGAGAAAAAAGTTCATTCGTAGTATCATTCTCACAATCTAAGTCAGAATCTTAATTTCAGCATAATTAATTACCAATTAATTTATTCAAAAAAAATATTAAAAAACACAGTGACGACTCGATGAACCATATTGTAATTTATTCCAATTAATATGAATTTACATTTTGATTTTGTCTTGAATTAATTTAGTAGTAATATTTCTATTGAATATTTTTATAGCGTCTTGGTTCATAACCCGTAGCCCCGCCCCAATAAGCATAAGGAATCTCCCATTTTTTAGTTTGCCCGATCCGTCCACCAACTTGTTCATACCCATGATATTTAGTTTTTGCAGAATTAACCCAACTATGGAAAATCGTCACATGTGTTCCACTTTTGAGAAGAATGTCACCTTTTTGTAAATCATTTTTACTAATTGGGTCTGTGATTGTACGAAGTGAATTTGTACTGTAGTTAGTCCCAGTGGCCCAAGCCATTGATACAAATCCGGAGCAGTCAGTCCGATATCCATCCTTGTATTTCCTTTGACTGTAAGGGACTGGTGGGTTCAACCAAGTCTCAGCGTTGGATATCACATTGTCACGTGTTATACTCTCAGCGACACCTGCCGGATAAAACAGAAAAATTGTTGAAATGTTAAGTGTGTTCAATAATTTTTCTAATTTGGCCAATTTTTTCAAATTATATCAAAATATTAGTTAATTTTTTTGAAAATTCACTATAAAATTTTACTTACCAATTAAAACGGCAGAGAAAATGACAAGTTTTAATATTTGCCGTGGGATTCCCATTGAATTAAGGCTAGGAAAATTGACAGGTTAGTAATTTGATATGAACGTGAATTACACAATTACAGTATGATGAAATAAACTCTGAGTTAACTCTATTTATACGTACAGTGACAGTACAGACACAGAGAGACGCAAACGATAGACTTGACATTCACCCAACACGCCAGCAAGTCAGTATAGAAATTATCATCCTGTTTTTTATTATCTCCGTTTATATAAAATCTGCACGTAGTACAGTACACGAGCAACGCAACGTGTAAAAATTTCTTACGAAATTTATACATATGTTATTTACTTCCCTACTAATATTTGTAGTTGATAACCCCAAAGTCAACTTAGTACATATGAACGAACGTACGTCGACAAAATGTAATGTAATGCGGCGGATAACAAAAGTCGTTCATTTCTTAGGAAATGATACTACGTACATATGCTTAATTTCCAACTCGTTCGCAAAATTGAACTTTAGTGCCCGATGCCGATGGCAGATGCACACACAAATCACATATTTCCATGAAAATTTTCCTACCTAATTAGAACGTAACCAAAACTTTGAATTCTTAAGAAATTAAAGTCGAGCCTCATTATAAAATTGAAATCATAAGATTGGTTTTTATTTTTCCATAGTTTATTTATTTAGTTTGATGACAAATTCCATGACTCCAAGTCATGAGCCAATTAAATTTTGCCCATAAGCATTTGCATAGATTTGTAGGCATTGACCCTACCATATCCAATATGATTATTTGGCCAAACTGTGTCTTGTATTCCGCCACAAGTGACACCTATCGGTGAATTTCTATCCGCCGTTTGCTTCAGAATAGAATTGGCTCGATCATGTGATAAATTTTGGTCGAATGTTTTCATTAGCACCAAAACTCCAGACGCCAGAGGACAGGAGAGACTCGTACCTCCTATGACATTTAAAAAAATTGTAAAGGGGTAAATAGACAACGCCCATTTGACCCACGCTAACTAACCTGCCGATGTGTAAGCCGTATCACTTGTGGCAGAAGAAGTCAAAATGTCTAACCCAGGAGCAGAAATCTCTGGTTTTAATTGACCGAATCGACTTGGACCCAAACTACTGAAATAAGCCAAGTCATCATTCGTCCCAGTGGCTCCAACTGCAATGGCGTCATTCCTATCTGCTGGAGTATAAATAGTTGAACAAGTATTCCCTTGTCCTGTATTCCCAGCAGAAAAAGATGAAAGGATTCCTGCAGTGATCCAAGCTTGAAGGACAGAGTCAAAGGCGTTGGTTCCTCCTCCAAGGCCAAATGAATTGCTGACCACGTGGGGTGCTTTGGAACAATCGGCATTGTTACCTTCAAAATACCAAAAAAAAAATACCTATGAGGTAAATAGACAACACTCATATCTCACTGTTACTGTTACAGTGGACTCTCTATATACCGAACTCGAAAAATGTATCAAAATGTGTCCAATAAAGAGAAAGTTTAATATACAGAAAGCTGAATAACAAAGAAGTGTATGCAAAGGGAGTTGTTGCGTTCCTGACATTCTGGTCGGTATAGAGAGGTGTACGATATAGGGGAGGTTGAAATATAGAGATTCCACTGTATGAATATATCAAATGAACTCACAGCGTAAACAAGCGTGTTGCTTGACATTAAATCCTTTACCGTCCACTATAATTATCCCTTGTGTAATGTGTTTGGAATCAGGACTGATTGAAGCCTGAAAAAGACGCTCCAGACATTGAGCTGATTTATTCATCAGAGTGACACCCAAACCATTCACTATCAACTTCCTGGTGTCAGGTAGAGTTGGTCTGAGAAATAACACTGCGTAAAAATACCAAAGAGCAATCATTATCGTGCTCGAGCTTTCCACCCGGCCAAATGGCTTCCCAATTAACAAGTACAACGTTTTAAATTGGAACAAGTGGATTAATATACAGGGTGGGCCAAAAGTAACCGGTTTTTGTTACAAGTTGTGACATACAAGAAATCTCGATTACTTTTGCCTTATCCCGTATATTTACAGAGTAAGTACATTTTGTACTAATAACAAACCTGGACCTCCAGTCTTGTCAGTTCCATCCAGAAGGCATGTCTCAGTCTTGTGAATAAAAAATGTTCGATTCAAAATTGAGTCAATGTCATTGTCCTTTCTCCACTTCAGATTCTATTGGTTGTTTTTTACATTAAAACAATGACCGACCTACCGAAATACGTATTGATAAATTATGTAGTAATAAATTAAGCACCTTTCGGAGCATTGCTGCTGCAGATTGAAGATTCATATCACTATCTATTGAATCAGTAACATCATAAATCAATTATGTAGTATTAACAAAAAGTGCATAAAATTAATCTGTACATATATTTTTTTAAGGCAAACCTCTGAGCCAACGAATTAAAAAATCATCAGACCGTTCATATTCATGTTGGAGCTCTTGCCCGACGATCTCACGGAACTGTAAATCGATTTCGAAGTACAGTAAATAAATAACACATTTCAAATTATAAAGCTTCTCTGATATTTATAATTAATATGTTGCATACTCGTTCCAGTCCATCGGTTTCAATTGCTGTGAATGTGAATTCTCCATACTCTGTGTCCAGAGTCAAATTAGAATTGTGAATATTTAATTCTGGGAATAATGGGATTGTTAGTATGGATAAAAAGATTGGAATGTGTTGTAGATCTATTACAAACCACATTGTATGTAGATGGAAAATTATTTCGGTCTCTACTTTTGATTTCAATTTTAATGAGCAAGCGCGGGATATTTATGTCAGCGACAGCGACTTTTATCATTAAACGCACTAAAAATAAAATTATTCTTTTTTTGTATATTACGGTAAAGATCTAAAACTAAATATAAAGGTTTCTGCGCTGTTCACATTCACAAGTGCTCTCGCAGGAACGAATTTCAGATTTGTCTTCATTCATGAAGCCCTTCAGTTTAAAACTACTAATATAAAAGTGTATGTATTTGGGGAGAATTTAAACGACACAGGTTTATCAACTCGTAAAATACAACCTTGAGTCTGTGCCAAGAATATTCGAAGAGAACTTCACATCGCAAAATGTAAAATCTAGTTTCAAACTAAATCCAATTCATGCTAATCATCTCCGTCTGATATTCATTAATTGCATTTTTGTGCCTGCAATTAATTATCTACTTGCTTGATTTTATGTCGTAAATAAGTAAGTAAACATGTAGTGCGGGACTTACTCACATATTCACAAAGGAAGCCTCATTGTATGCATTTCAATTTTTTACATTTTCTAACGTGGTCATGGAAGGCATGAAAACAAAACTACAATTTTGGACCGTAATTGCATTGTGATTTTGCATATAGTATGCAGTAGCCTGTCAATTCCTTGTGACAACACGACCGACTTCCCTTGTAAGAAAATACTTGGTACTTAAAATTTCGCAATAAAATACTACAATTAATTAGGTCCTGGGTTTCCTCGGCTTGATTTTTATTTGGCTGCATACATTTATTTTATTCATTGTCTTTCAATGAAAACTATATGTACATACAATACTGGTCGTGTTCCTAAATTAAAATTTTAGCTAGTAGAGATGTCTAGTAAAGATTTCATTACTAATTTTACTTATATTTGTGAAATAAACCGGTTCTACTGGCTTTTGTACCAGAACTAAAAAATCTCAGTCATCAGATCTCAGCCCAAGAACCCAACAGTTTTTTCTTTTAATCAGAGTCTTAGTCTTACCATTTAATGATGACGAACAATTTATCCAATCTTGGGTTGACATGTTGCCGTGTTGCCGATGATCGCGGACTGTTGATAGTATGGAAAGCCTATAGTGATTGTACACAATTAGTACAATGTCGAAATTATTATATATCAAATGAAGTCACACCATAAACAAGCGTGTTGCTTGACAGAAAATTCTTTACAGTCCGCGACAATTATTCCTTGTGTAGTGTGTCTGGAATCAGGACCGATTGAAGCCTGAAAAAGACGCTCCTGGCATTGAGCTGATTTATTCAGCAGAGTGACACCCAAACCATTCACCATCAGCTTCCTGGTGTCAGGTAGTTGGTCTGAGAAATAACACTGCGTAAAATACCAAAGAGTAATCATTATCGTGAGCTTTAGCTTTCCACCCGGCCAAAATTGGCTTCCCAATTAACAATTACAACGCTTTAAATTGGGACAAGTGGATTAATATACAGGGCGGGCCAAAAGTAGCCGGCTTTTGTTGCAAGTTGTGACATACAAGAAATCCCGGTAACTTTTGCTCTATCTCGTATATTTACAGACAGAGTACATTCTGTACTGATGACCACCTGTATTGTCAATTCCATCCAGAAAGCATAGATCAGTCTTATGAATAAAAAATGTTCGATTCAAAATTGAGTCAATCTGATTGTCCTTCATCCACGTTAGATTCTATCGTTTGATTTTATGTAACATTTAAAACAATAATCGATTGTGTAATTTAGGTCAAACTTTCACTTATATGTTTTAAGGCTTGACTACCTGAATTCAAATCCATGTCAGAATCTGTAAGATTAATTTAAAAACAGATCTGAAAAAATCAAATTCCGTAAAAATATACGGTGTGAGCATGCGGATACAGCGTATAAAAATGTGCACCCAAAATATTTATTACAGGAAACCATGTGTGTGTCTTGTAATTTGATTATGATGAGATTTGCAAATCTGACACAAAATAATGTTCAGACATAAAAAGTATGTACAACCGCCGTGTCAGCAGTACTACGAGTTGATTTAATATTAATTCTTCCTGCACTCGCACAACTGTCAAAAGTCAGAGTTGGATCAATGGTACTTTTGAAAATGCAAATAATTAGAAATTACACATAATATGTAAATAATAAAATTAATGGAATAATTCTAAGAAGAGTAATGTCCACGTATCACACATTAGATTCTTGTCTGCTTAGTTATTAAGTCGTGCGACGAGTAGTATACTACGTTGTAAACGACTTATTGCGGATGCTATGTCCGTCTGTCCGTCCGTCTGTCCGTCACGCGTTTCGGGTTATTGGGAGCATTTGATAAGTTTGGAGTAGTGTTATTAGAGCATTCGTTCGACAAAACTCCTATAGCGCAATCTTATGTGTAACATATAAGGCGCGGATAGCGCAATTTTCATTGCGTAGACTCTAAAGCATATTAGAACACTGAATAGGCGTTTTAATATATCGGCGATATTCAAATAAATATAAGTCTATGCACGAATGAATATAACGACCAAAAACAATAAAAGAAAGAAGCAATAAAATAATATAAATTATTGGACATAATCTTATGAATTTGCTTTCTAAATATCGCATTGCTATTCAAATACACAGAAAACAAAGCAATTACTGATATATCGATCAGTAAAAAGAAACTAGAGAAGCAATAAAATAATATAAATTATTGGACATAATATTATGGATATTCTTTCGTAATATCGCAATGGTATTCAAATGAATATAAGGCAAAGCAATTACGAATATACCGATCAGTAACAAGAAAATAGAGAAGCCTAAGAGATGCTCCCCACACCAAGTGGGGAGCATCGTATGCTCTGCATGGGAGGAAAAGGTTCTTCTATATCACTTGAGTTAAAATGCTATAGGAATTGGAGAGTTGATTCGGTGAAAGTCTGTAAACGTAAAACATTAAACTATTTGAATTGCTATTATTATAAAGAAAGATTAAAACCAAACCATATATAAGTGGGCACACGGAAAACACCTCTGGCAAACTGAAACCGAAAGAAACAAAGATTATAGTACTGCAAGAATGAATGTAATGGCTGCACCCTTAAAAAGAAATAATATCAGACAGCGGTTTCTAAAGAGGATTTGAGATGGAAGTCATACAGACATGTTTTAACATTGTAGAAGGCACGAGTATGCTCTCGTGTCCACAAAAACTGGGACCGAAGTAGCTTTTCAACGGTTTTGAGGCTTCAGCCAACTCAGGAATAAGTCGAGTAGAAGGTAATGCTACGGCTAAAAATCCACATAAGTGTGGTGCAGTAGGCGGAAGTCGCGCTTGTATGAGACTTTGCAGAATGGTTGTAGAAAGTGGAACTTTGGAAAAGTGGTCCGAAAGATCCGGGGCTTTCATAATACACGAATTTATTACTATTGTTGAAAATGTCTTAACAGCTCCTTCAACTTTGGATTTTCCTGACGCAAAGTGTGAACACTTTCAATCGGAGCCTCGTTAATAAGAGTCAAAAGTTGGGCTACTTGGTTTTGCACCACCACTACCTGGAGACGGAGAATCTCACCCGGATTTGGCTGAACCGTATTTAAATGAGATGTAACAGAATTTAAATGAACCTTAAAATCAATAATTGCTTTTTTGATGCGTGCAGCTGATTCCAAGAGTTCACTTTTAACACACGACATTGCCTAAAAAAGATACTGATTCGAGAAATATGAAACTCAATTGGTTAAATACTGGTTTGTCGCTAACGTTGCGAAAGAAAAGTAGGTCAAGTAACAAATGTATTGCGTGGATAGGTTTATTAACACAAGTTATTCATGTGTAGTGCGAAGACGAAGGTTATACAACGAAAGAGAAAGGAAAAGTAAGGTTGAATGAAAAATCATGCCCTGAAGGGTTTGCCAAGCAAAAAATGCTTGTGTTTATTACTCATAATAAAGCTAAGCCACAGTTACTCACTTCGTGTCTAACCAGATTATTCAACACTAAAGTTCCACGTTGCTAAATCGAAACTTAAAAAATATACACATAAAATCATGACATTGTGGATTACCAGCCGTAACGAGTGGGCTGAGGATGGTATTGATCGGTTTATTATTGTTGCGGAACCAATCCCTGGGAGTGAGATACCGGATACCCCAATTCCAAGAGCCCAGCTCGGATTACTAGGCCTGGTCGCGACCACTGATTATGTAAGTAATAAGAAAACAATTCGCGAAGATAAAATACTAGAAAGGATACAACACTGATTGAGTATAAATAATGCTAGGTGCTGCAACCAGTGCTGCTACATGTGAGTGGAGTAGACCTAAAAAAATGGGAAGTTGGCGTCAATGATGAATGGTCTAGGATCATCGCTCAAACTTTCAAAGAACGAGATCGTCGTATGACATCGCTAATGTTAGATTCAACCTCATTGAATCATGTCCAGATTTCAAATTACTGGATTTCACTGCATAATCCCCTGTTGTCAACGACAGAAACAACAGATGAAGAATGTGGATGGTTGCATTTTACAACTGCCGAAATCCCATCAACCGTGGCTGAATTGTACCATTTGCACGGCAATTTCATTAATGAATTTTATTTACCAGTGTTGGAACTGAATATGGCAGTTAATACCGCAGAACAAGTGTACTCACGACTAGTTTACGAATTGGAAAAATATTTGCCACATATGGTAAACATTGAAACTGTGCATGTGACATGTAATGCATTTCATTATTATTACGACAACGGTCTATTTGATGACTGTTTTTTAATTATGTATTCCCTATTTGAGTACTACAGCACCTGTATGTACACTCGGTTTGACTATATTAAACTAGGGTGGATAGACTATGAAAGACCCGAAGTTGTTGATTTTTAGGTGCTAATATCGCGGTAATATATAAAAAAAATAAACAAGATAAAATGTGTAAAAGTGAAACTTTGTAAATAACACTTTTGGTGTATAGAAATATTAAATTGGATCGATATAAAAACTACAACAAATAATAATAATAAAAAATTAGCACTAAGTGCTGGTATGTGTTAAAAATACTCATTTTCACCATTAAGAAAAAAAATTATTGAGTGAAATTCAAGTATTTTTCAAACTGAAATTATACTCTGCTGTCATTCAAGTTTGCTAATGTGGTAGGATTATTTGGAATGAACAGTCTTCATAATAGATTCATCCTCTGAAGCAGTGACAAATACGTAATTCTCAAAGCATATATAACACACACCCAAAAATATAGTCGACCCATTCCTGTGTTACTAAAATAAACTCTCAATCAAAAACGCATGGAACTGTAGTTGTATGTTGTAACTGTTTGTATAGAAAACGCAGTAGGAAATAGTAAGTAACCGGTGTACTTGTATTGGCAGGCAGAAAGGTCTATGTTCTATTGAATCGGACGTTTAAAAATATACAATAATGGAGTGTGAGGAAAACAAGGCAAGGTAATGCCATGCCAAGAAAAAATCGGAAAGGGTTCGTTAACGTAGTTGAATCCTAACTGTATGTATTTATGAGTTCAACCACGCCACATCACCATCATCCCGCCTTCTCATCCCTTCACTTACATTATACGTGCGTACTCTAAGATTACCAGACTCTCTCAGATTACTAGACTCCACTTACATGAGTAAGTGGTGGGAAATAAGTCCGAAATGATTCTGAAATGGTCTCATTTGGTCTGCTAAACTAATGCATAATGTTCGCAAAATTAAGAACAGCAAATCAGATTTGTTCGTGAACCATGACCTTTTTACGAATGTATACATAGATTTAATCAGTAAGTGTAGTGTTGTTGACCCACCAAGCCACCCGTGCGAAAGAAAAAAAGAGAAAAAGAAAAACCCAAGAAACATCCCCAAAAAAAACCCAAAACGTTATGTGCACGCAACAACACAACAACACAACACACTTACAAACTAAACATCTCATCTAAACCTTTCCCAGGCGGCAAGGTTCCCAAAACAGCGGCAACATTTCCTCGCTGAATAGCTATACTCAT
>JAQGCB010002239.1:0-12032 GCA_034698835.1 Protaphorura tricampata | reverse complement strand
GCTAAGAGGAGCGCGTTACAGACAGACAGGACAATCTTATAAGCCCTTTACAGGACTGCGTCCACGGGCTAATAATTGAGAAACCGTATACTGGCCGCAATTAATGATTGATGATTAATGTACAGTGCAATTTAAGGAGTTAAAGAGTTCAGCCGGGTGTCGGGGTGTCTACTTAAGATTTTTTACAATGGTCTGAGAAATTCATCCAATATCGGAGAAAGCTAGCCAAATTTGATTATTTGTTTTTAAATTACGGTATTCGTCGAATTAATCTGTCGATATGTCGAATTTCTGAGTTTGTATGATTTAATTCGACGAAAATAGTACCATACTTGAAGCTGGGTGGTCCAGATTATGGCACAGAGCAGAAAATTATTTTTCAACCCATGTTTGACCAAATTCTCAGTGAAGGCCAGGTGTCTTTTTTGTGACTTGAGAAATTTTAACAATCTGATTATTTTTACAGATTCACGACAAGGAAATTGTTTCACGTCTGTTCTCCGAGGAATTTGTCGTGGAAAGTTGTCCGTTCGCCTCACTAAACGTGATTGCTGTTGTGGAGTTAACATGGGGAAAGGCTGGGGTGATGAAAATAATTGTGACATTTGTCCATCACATGACACAAGTAAATATTTACAACTTTAGTCCAGACGCGTCACACACTTGTCCGACAATAATGATTTTGATTTAATCCGATGCGCTCTGTTTTCTCCTTTCTCGCAAGTACAGATACGTATAAGGAATTGTGTGTAGAGCCCGGACATCTGAAAATGGACATTGATGAGTGTGGTCTAAGGCCAGATATTTGTGGTCAAGGGAAATGCATTGATATTCCTGACGGATATAAATGTGAATGTAAAGCTGGGTATTCACAGAGGACAACCATGTCTCCTTGTGAAGACATTGATGAATGTAAACTCCAGAGTGGATTATGTCAAGGCGGACGGTTTGTCAATATGAATTTAAATATTTAAGCCCTTTAAAAAAAATTATATACATGTCAAAATCAATACTGAAATGTTCATGTAGTTTTGAGCCACCCTGTAAGCATAATGTGTTCATACCTATTAATTATTGTACAGGTGCATCAATACCCAAGGAAGTTATAATTGTATTTGCCCTGTTGGCTTTGACATCTCTTCGGATGGACGATTTTGTATTGGTGAGTTCAAATTCTATGGATGGGTATAAATGTTTAGAAAGTTTTTCTAAATTTTCGTGTCACTTTTTTTTAGATCACGACGAATGTATTGAGACCGGAATGTGTGCTAATGGTCTATGTGTTAACATGGAAGGTTCATTCAAGTGTCAGTGTAAAGAAGGGTACATGCTTTCCCCAACTGGCCATTCTTGCATAGGTAAGATTTCTGAAAAGAAAAGTAATTCAAAAGTATTTGTTAACCAGTTTAAAGTGATTTAATAATTTAATTTTATAGATATAAATGAGTGCCTGGAAAATCCACGAATTTGTTTGTCGGGTCGTTGTGAGAATTTAGTCGGGAGTTATCGGTGTTTATGTTTGGATGGTTTTATTTCAACACCTGACCAAGGATATTGTGTGGACAAAGATGAGTGAGTATATACACCCTGTAGCGCAATAGTTGTCGTGTTGAATTACGAACCGAAGTACATGTACTGTAATGTAATGTAATTGTTCGAAAGGTGTGCGGACAGCGGGATGTGCGACAACGGTCGCTGTTTTAACATGGACGGTTCTTTTAAGTGTGTCTGCAACCCAGGATACAAACTTGATCCATCTGGAAAGCATTGTATAGGTGAGTTAACGATGTTTGTGGAAATTATTTCTGAGAATTGTTTGGAAATTGAGTCTAATTGACGATTTTGTTTTATATTTTAAGACATTAATGAATGTGAACAGAATCCATGCCAGGGTGGGCGATGTATAAATGAAAGGGGAAGTTACAAGTGCGAGTGTATTCCTGGATTCCACATTGGTCCTGATGGGCGTACCTGCTTAGGTAAACTACAAAAAAAAATGCATGACACATCTTTCACCTTATTGTTGTGGTGAAGTGTTTAAGGTCAATTTGACATATTTCATGAATGTAACCTGCGACCTGTACAGATACTCAGAGGGATTTGTGCTATGCTCAATTCCGGGACGGACTTTGTTCTCTGCCTTCAGCAACTCCGGTTCCGGTAATTTATTTTGAATTTGTATTTTGACTTAATATTGGCTGGCGCACAGTTTAACTTTGGAATTTGTAAGTTTAAAAGTTACTTTCCGAACACCTACAAATGAATATTTTACTAATAGCGGTCTACTTGTTGTTGCTGTACCGTCGTCCTGGGTATGCCGATGGGATGGGGAACCCCCTGTCGAGCTTGTCCGATGCCTAGTACACCAGAATTTGACGTTCTTTGTCCACACGGCGCCGGGATGACACACAGTGGGGATGGTAAATGCAAATAAGTAAAACTGTTCTTCGATTTAGCAGTGACGATAACTTTACATTTGCAACGTTTTTCAGATATCAATGAATGTGCTCAGAATCCTAACATTTGTGCGAACGGAGCCTGTGAAAATCTACTCGGAACTTACCGTTGTATTTGTGATCATGGATATCAAGTTGATCCGACTGGAAAACAATGTCTCGATATAAATGAATGCGAAATTGATGCTCAGCTTTGCCATGGTGGACAATGTAAAAATAATCCTGGAAGTTTTCAGGTATATCTCACTGATAACAATGCGTAAATATTGCTTTCCTAGTTTAGAGCTCAACATAATCATTTTTTCTCCAGTGTGTGTGTCCAACTGGTACAAAGTACGATGTAAGGAGTCAAGTTTGCCAAGATGAAGATGAATGTTCCACCCAACAAAATTATTGTTCAAATGGTCGTTGCGTAAATACCGTCGGAAGTTTCCAATGTCAGGTAAATTATTATTTGCAAGGAATCATCCGTATTAGTATTGACGCTTGAAAATTAACGTATTTCTTCTCCCCACAGTGTAATGAAGGATTCGTTTTGGACAGCTCCGGAAAATTTTGCATTGGTGAGATTACGATCACTTACTAAATTTGAGAATTCGGGATTTACGATAATAATACGATATATCATTTAGATAATAGGAAGGGGTCATGTTGGACAAAAGCTGTGGGTGGAAAATGTGAAGGAAACTTAAAGAAATTGATGTTAAGATCTGAGTGTTGTTGTTCCGTTGGAAAAGCTTGGGGAAGTCCTTGTGAGCCTTGTGATACTAGACTTTGTGAATGTCCGACTGGGTTTGCCAAGGTATTTCAACAAAAGATGATTAACGCTAAGCTGGTGTTCTAATATTAAATGGCACAAAATTTACTTTTCAGTTGGACGGAAAAGGATGCACTGACATTAACGAATGTGATCTTCACCCAGGGATTTGCCAAGGCGGTGGGACTTGTGTCAACACTGAGGGCGGATTTACTTGCACGTACGCTTTAATATTTTCGATAATTGGACTATAAGTTTTATTGAATCACTTTTGATAATTTAATAAATAAATTATTTATAATTAGATGCCCACCTGGTTTGGAGTTGGAAGCAGACGGGACGCGTTGTATTGACAGACGTGAAGAATTTTGTTACATGCAAGTCAAACATGGCGTCTGCAGTCGACCATTGGACAGTTACTTTCTCAAGGCAGATTGTTGTTGTACAGTTGGAAAAGCTTGGGGTCGAGAATGCAAGTATGTGAACGAGAACGGCATCAGATTAAATGCCCAGTCAGTTAGCTAAAAGCCTGATCATTTGTCTCTAATCATTTCATATTTTGGTGGCTTGTTGTAGTCTCTGCCCAAGACCAGGAAGTGAAGGTTTTGCCCAACTGTGTCCTCGAGGAGCTGGATCAAGTGGACGAAAAGATATCAATGAATGCACTACGATTCCAGGGCTTTGTGAGAATGGAAAGTGTAGAAACACAATTGGGTCATACACTTGCAGATGTAATCAAGGATTTGCTTTGGACGAGGATGGCATTAAATGCATTGGTACGTCAGAACTCAGACGCAAACATACATTATTTTGGACTAGGTTGAATATTTATGAAAAATTTCACAGACATAAACGAGTGTTTGATCATGGCTGGAGTTTGTGGTAACGGGACTTGTCAGAATGTTCCAGGGGGTTTCACTTGTCTTTGTGAAGCTGGATTTGAGTCAACAATGATGATGCAAGTTTGCATGGGTGATTTGAATTCATATTTGAGTTTATGAATAGACACCAGTACAGCCAACTTATAGTCGCCACATTTTGTCTTGACTTTTTTTTATAGATATTGACGAGTGTAGAACACCAGGGCTTTGTCGTGGTGGGAAATGTGTCAATGCAGTCGGGAGTTTTAAATGTAAGTAACAATTAAATTGGATATTTTTTTTGAATGTGTTGTGATGTCTTATTACTCTGATATTTTTTGCTATAGGTGAATGTCCACCTGGGCTGGAACTAACTACGGACTTGAAGGAGTGTAAAGACATTGACGAATGTTCCAGGACCAGTGGGATTTGTTCGAACGGAGTGTGCGAGAATATGATGGGGACTTATCAGTGTGTTTGTAACGAAGGTTATAAACAAATTGGGAATAATCGGGCCCACTGTGAAGGTACTGATCATTGAGACGATATTTTTTGAAAAGCCATGCCATGCATATCCTTGCCATATTATCATTCTACATATTTATTTGCTTCTGCAGATATTGATGAATGCAGCGTAAATAATGGTGGTTGTGACGTGATTTGTATAAATACACCAGGCAGCTTTTCTTGTGCATGTAGTCCTGGCTATATGCTCTTGATGGACGGTAAAACTTGCACGGTAAAAAATTTATCAAATATTCTTGTCTCAGTTGAATTAATCGATTTTACATGTTATGATTTATTTTAACATTTGAAGGACGTGGATGAGTGCAAAGACAACACAAGAGTTTGTAATGGCGGAAAGTGTAGTAACGTTGCTGGGACTTACAAGTGTGACTGTACGGCTGGGCTCATGCCATCTCCTGATGGTTCAACTTGTTTAGGTATCAGTTCATAAGAAACATGCAGCACATGGAATCATTTTTTTAAAAATAATTTTGGAAATATTTTAGATGTGAATGAGTGCCGAGCCGACAATCAGATTTGTGGCCCTGGCCATTGTGAGAATACTCTTGGTTCGTTCATATGCCGATGTGATGATGGGTTCTCAGTCCGCCCCGAACTTGGGGCATCTTGTAGTGATGAGGATGAATGTCTGATGGGAAATTTTGTTTGTGCACACAACGCACAGTGCATCAACACCGATGTCAGAATTTATTTTATATTATTACTTCATCTCCTAATTTTCAATTCAGAATTAATCTTATGATCTTAAATTGTTACTATATAAACCTTGACAGGGCTCATACGATTGCCGATGCCAAGATGGTTTTACTGGAGATGGTGTTCATTGTCGGGATGTAAATGAATGTCAAGTTAACAATGGAGGTTGTCATCAAGATGCTCAGTGTATCAACACTGACGGTTCTTTCAGAGTAAATTTATTTTGTATTTTTGAATTGCAGATTTCTAATTTCATCTTCATCTGAAAGTTATTTTCATATTTATTTTGATTTAGTGTGCTTGCGATGCCGGGTTTGAAGGGGATGGATCAATTTGTGCAGATATTGATGAGTGTAAGTTATTGAAATTTATTATAATGTATATAAATTATTAATTAGTATGGTGTAATTAACTTTGACTGACTCTATTGTAGGTTCGAATAACCCGAATTTGTGCGAGAACGGTATTTGTCTGAATCATCCGGGCAGCTACAGGTAAATATTATAATAGGCAAATCAAATCGTAGTGCCAAGATCTAATCATTTGTTGTTTGTCGTAATTGTAGATGTGAATGCGACATGGGCTTTATGAATAGAGATGAAGATGACCACGTTTGTATAGGTGAATACGCACACCTTCAATAATTCCAAAATTTATACACTTTTTGGGATTGAATTTTGCTTTTATTTCCATTTCCAACTCACAATTTATTTATTTTGTTTCATATCTGCAGATATTGACGAGTGTGGAATGTTCCATCAGTTATGTGTATTCGGAAAATGTGAAAATATACATGGAATGTTCAGGTGCATTTGTAACAAAGGTTTCCAATTGGACTCCACTGGAGGTACTGTCATTGCATTGTAATTGTGTATTCCGTCAGATGCATTTGCTAGTTATTAATTGATTTTGACTTTTACATTTATTCCAGGTAACTGTACGGATATCAACGAATGCGTAAATCCACACTCGTGCCAGTATGGCTACTGCATCAACACACAAGGAGGATACACTTGTCAATGTCCACCAAATTATGAGTTAGTGGAAGCTGGAAATGCATGTGTTGGTAAGTCAGTCAGTTATGTTGGGGATTCAATCCCACCATCAGACATGGTTTTCGTCAGTGCTTGGAAAAAGTAGATTTCGCCTCCGGCCCGAACAATAATGACAATATTTTTAATGAAATGGTTGAAAATCAGATAAACGAAAGAGTCAATGCTACTTGGACAGTGGAGAAGACCCTCGAGGGCGGAAACCAATCGGACGAAGAGAATGTGCTCGACCTGCTGGAGAACCAATGTCAAGGGCAACTTGTTGCTGTGCTGTTGGGAGTGCATGGGGACCACTTTGTGAGTAAGTAAACCAAAAATGATTTTTATAATGTTACATGTCTTAAACTGAAAAATTAATGATGTTTCTTGATTATTACAGACCTTGTCCGGCACCGGGGTCTGATGAACACAATGTTCTTTGTGCTGGGGGCTCGGGTTTTCGTCCGAATGGTGGCACGGTATGTTTGCTTACAATTACATCGGAAACCGAACCTACAGGCCCAAGACTAGACAAGTCTGAATAAATTTTCTATATCCTTTTTTGATTTAGGCTTTACTTGAAGATATCAATGAATGTGAAATGATGCACATTTGTGTGCACGGAAAATGTACAAATACATTCGGATCTTTCATGTGTAAGGATTAAGCATTCACTTTATACATTGTTAATTTGAGTAATGAGTATATTAATTTGACCTTGACAATTTTTGTGATTTCAGGTACATGTGATCCTGGTAAGGGAAATAAAATCGGAATTGAAATTATATCAGAATTTATAAAATCAAACTAAAATTTAATTTTTCAGGTTACCGACTCGACTTTACACATGCAATGTGTCAAGGTAACAATTGATATACGAACGATTTCGATTTGGATTGTTTCATGATTTTCTAATTTCATTTTAAACATTATTAAGATATCAACGAATGCGTGGAAGACCCGGGAACTTGTGGAGTTGGAGCTTGTATTAATGATGACGGTGGATATCATTGTCTTTGTCCTGAAGGCTACATGCTTCTTCCAAATGGACGTAAGTCTGATATCATACTCTATTTATGCACAGTTGTTCCAATTCAGACAGGATAATTGAATTGAGTAATTCTATAATTATTTTTCCTACAGGAGAGTGTGCTGATATGCGAAAAGAACCTTGCTACATGGAATTCAATACTTCTAATCTCAAATGTGGTCATCCAATGGCAAACGTTCAGACACGAATGCTTTGTTGTTGCTCAATGGGAGCTGCTTGGGGTGATGCTTGTTTACCTTGCCCAAAGGCGACTTCTCGTGAGTTTAATATTTTAATGGAGTTTGCTTTCACCACAATCTTGCTTGCAATTTTCTCAATTTTTTTCTTCTGATTATTTTAGCCGAGTACTTATCCATGTGTGGACTAAGACCTGGTCAGATGATTAACCCGATGACAGGACTACCAGAAGAAATTGATGAATGTTCTCTCATGCCACAAATGTGTCGTAACGGTAAATATCTTTTTTTTTAAAATGTCTTCAAAAATAACACCATGAATATCTAAAATTGCGTGGCGCCTAGAAAAAGTTCGATCTCATGTGAATACAACTAGTTCCATCTAAACCAAATTTATTTTCAAATTGTTCAGTATTTTGGATAAGTCTCATTTTCGGACGCGTTTCGTTGCTGCGGTAACCACTGCCTAGTGAAATACACAGACATTTAAAACCTCCGAAATTACATTAAAATTTTGGAAAATCAAGTCGACAAAATTAAATTGTATCCCAAAATCACCCAGCCGTACGAACTATGATTTTTTCAATAGTCCGTCACGTAGTCTGGAATGGGTCTTCCAAATTCCAAATTATATCAGCGTATCCTAAACTTCGCCCAAAACCACAACTTTGTGTCAACCGTTACCTGACACATGTGTCGCGAAGCGGTCGTCTTGCAACCCTTGGCCCCTCACAACAACACCTGTTCTCATTCCAACACAGAGTGAACAAGTCAACTGAGGCATCAAATCAACCAGTAAATTCACCAAAATCCAAAACTTCACCAAATCCACTGGACAACAATGAAAATGGGAATGGAAACGGGATTGGGAGTCAAACATGTACAACTCGGAAGAATCTCTTCAATTTTATCAGTTCACGCTCACTGCGATTCCTTGAAAAATATCAAAATATATTGGAAAGAAAACTCCCAAAAACAGCACAAGTCTACCGAATGTTTGTATTTGGATTCAGAGATTTTTTGACGGACACAAAAGACTTCATTATGATCAAGAAGAAAGTACTATTTTCAAAATCTGGCGTCCAATCATTGACTAGGAAGGAAATGGAAATGTATTATCAAATGCCAAAGGACATCCGTCGTGTGGGCCCAGTGCTTTTAATTTCCTGTTTACCGTTTGCAAATTATATTGTGTTTCCCATCGCATACTACAATCCAAAACGTTTCCTGAGTCCACACTTTTGGTCTATGGAACAAAAATTACAATTTGCAGTGGATTTTCAAAGAGAAAGATTGGAACATTATGGACCCATACTAGATTTTCTGGAAGATGGCGTTGAAAATGTTCAGGTAATCAATGTGCTAATGAAAAATGTTAGAAAAATGCTGAGAATTTTTTTAAAATTCGTGATTTTTTAGGATCAGTACATGGAGAGAGTAATGACTGTGGTTCTGAAGAAACTGATCAATGTGACGAATTTAAATATGGAAGAAATCTTGGAACTTAAACCACTTTTTGACTGTGACTCTGGTGGACCATTTAGTTTGAAAGGTTTTCATGGGGCTCACGCCAAAGCACTTTGTCGTATTCATGGACTTCCAGTGTCTGGATTGAAGAGACGTCGCTTGTGGTTCCATGCAAATATGTTGGCTGAGTTGGATGCGTCTATTCTTCGTCATGGAATTTATGACTTAAGTCCTGAAGAATTGAAAGCAGCTTGCTTTTTACGTGGATTGTACTCATTCAATAGTCCTCCTTCAGAATTGCTAGAATACTTACAACAATGGATTTCAATTTCAACGGCCATTCAGCCTTCAGCCTACTCTCTCCTCATTCATCTCCCTGTATTTTTGGCTTATAATCATCCCAATAATTTTGCTCTGTTAACTTGAGAAAAAAGAAATTGTCAAAAGTTGAGACTCTTCTGTTATGATCATAAGTTTGAAATAAATTGTTATTTTTTTGCAGAATTTGTTTTATAGTCCTATGTTAATATCTGTTTACTTTCTGCATGCTAGATAATTCGAGTCTTTATTCGCATGTTAGTCGTAGCAATTTCGTCGCATTTTATTTTTGTATTCCAATTGGTGACGCTGGCGCTAGGAATTGACACGGGTACAATGTATTCTCGCGCTTGCCTAGTGTTTCAATAACTTGTCATGCCCGTTTTTAAAATATAATTTTTTAACAATGATTAATTTTTTTCTAGGAATTTGTATCAATACCCCGACTGCATTTCGTTGTGAGTGTTTCCGGGGCTTCATTTATGACGACGCCTCACATTCTTGCATTGGTGAGTAACGTGTTTCCTTTTTTGAATATAGACGTCTTCAACGAATTTTTTATTTATAGACGACAACGAATGCAGTCGAAGCCCAAATCCGTGTCAAGGAAATGCCCAGTGCTTAAACATTCCAGGCAGTTTTGAATGTCGGTGTCCGGAGGGATATCGTCTTGATCATAGTCAAAGGGGATGCCTCGACATAAACGAGGTACGTCTGACACGAAACTATGACACAAAAGTCGCAAGCCAAAATTTTCAGTGACAAGCATTTCAAGTTTTGAGAATCTGACCTGATTTTGAATAAAATGAGAAACGGTTTTCTTCTGAACGACGATAGTTCTTTTCATCGTTTAATTTTAGCGACATTTTCCAAGGCAACCTTTACGGAACGAATGGCTATGAATTTTATTTGTAAATTGCAGTGTTTGGAGCGCCAAGGTGTTTGTAGCTACGGTGAATGTAATAATTACCAGGGAGGTTTCCACTGTATTTGTCGGAATGGCTTTACGTTGACACAAACCCGGGATTCTTGCATCGATGTGGATGAATGTCTCACTCCTGGCACGGTAAATGAATAATTTATAGAACCTTGGTTCGAACACATTCTTTTGGGTCTCTGGGAAAATTGGCGAACCCAAGAGAATATTTTTTAGGCAAGCTATGTTACCAAAGTTACCATATGCAATACAGTAATGCATGTACTGATTTTTCGGCGAATTGGTGCGCTAGTTTTGGGGTTTACCCTGCTACTAGGGGTACCTTCTCTGAATCGAACGGAAATCTACCAAATCTCAAGGAAAGATTGTATTAATGTTTGCTTAAATTGAAATGTTTTAATTACAGTCTGTCCGAAATCCAACGATTTGTACAAACGGTACATGTGTGAATACGCTCGGCTCCTACAAATGTAAGACGACGATAACGCACAACTTTTAGTAAATACATGACAAACCTGTATTTGTAATATTTGAAAAAAACACTTTAATATTTTGCCCAGGTTTATGTCATGGAGGGTTTAAGTTAAGCGCAAATAATGATTGCGAAGATATGGACGAGTGTCAAATGATGTTGGGGGCTTGTCGAAATGGACGATGCCGAAATACATTGGGATCATTCACTTGCAGGTATGGAATAGTTTCATACCTAAAACTTGATTTGACTTAACAGATCTATATATTTCGAATGCGAAGTGTTCATAAAGTATTTACTATATAGATGTGCAGATGGTTATACTTTGACCCCAGATGGACACAATTGCCGTGATCTTAACGAATGTGAAGAGGTTTGTCATATATTTCAAGTTTATCATATATTTCGATCCTGTGACCTTGACCCTTGATTCTCCCTTAATTTCGCTTTCAGATTCCAAACACATGCCCGAAGCCAGGAAAATGCCAGAATCTAATGGGTTCACATATTTGTTCTTGTCCAACTGGTTACGAACTAACTGCTGATGGAAATTATTGTAGAGGTAATTTTTCGACAGATATCATATTCGATTTCCCTACTTAATTAAAATTAATGAAATCCTCGCATTTTTTTCTAGACTTGAACGAGTGTCAAATTCATCCTGATCTGTGCACAGAGGGAATATGTGTAAATACGGAAGGTGGTTTCAGGTGTGATTGTCCTCCCAGTTACATTCTAAGTCCGGACGGAAAGCGTTGTATTGACATTCGACAAGACTTGTGCTATGAAGGATTTCAAAATGCAACTGGTGGTTAAGTTTTTGCAAAATTCATTTTGTTACAAATACATTTGAGATACCAAAATTAATTTGTAATGGGTTTTTCTTCTGATCATATACAGGACGCGCACTTTGTTCAATTTCAAGACGTGGCTATGTCAGTCGAATGACTTGTTGCTGTACCGGTGGAAGAGCTTGGGGTGGGATTTGTGAACCTTGTCCCACACCAGGGTCTCGTAAGTCCGGCTTAGTTTTTGAGTTGATCCAGGTTTTACATTACAAAATTTGAATGTCTCTGTGTGCTCTTTTTACAGTTGCGTTCGAAAAGTTATGCCCTGAAGGAATTGGACGTGGAGATTCTGGTCAAGATTTAGATGAGCAAGTGAAAATAAACAATAATGTCAATTTTCTACGAATTATTTTTTGACTCCTCATTTCATATTCTAAAACAGATGTTCAATAATGCTGGAAGTTTGCGATGGCGGAGAATGTATAAATACTGATG